>CALYLW010000432.1:0-135000 GCA_944989445.1 Ampullaceana balthica
AGTAGTTATGTGTTGTACTAGGCCAATATAAATTATGTGTTAATGTGTTGTACTTGGCCAATAGAAGTTCTGTGTTGTACTAGGCCAATAGAAGTTCTGTGTTGTACTTGGCCAATAGAAGTTCTGTGTTGTACTAGGCCAATAGAAGTTATGTGTGTACTAGGCCAATATAAGTTCTGTGTTGTACTAGGCCAATAGAAGTTATGTGTTGTACTTGGCCAATAGAAGTTATGTGTTGTACTAGGCCAATAGAAGTTCTGTGTTGTACTAGGCCAATAGAAGTTATGTGTTGTACTTGGCCAATAGAAGTTATGTGTTGTTCTAGGCCAATAGAAGTTATGTGTTGTACTAGGCCAATAGAAGTTCTGTGTTCTACTAGGCCAATAGAAGTTATGTGTTGTACTTGGCCAATAGAAGTTCTGTGTTGTACTAGGCCAATAGAAGTTCTGTGTTGTACTAGGCCAATAGAAGTTCTGTGTTGTACTAGGCCAATAGAAGTTCTGTGTTGTACTAGACCAATAGAAGTTCTGTGTTGTACTAGGCCAATAGTAGTTATGTGTTGTACTAGGCCAATAGAAGTTCTGTGTTGTACTAGGCCATAGTAGTTATGTGTTGTACTAGGCCAATAGTAGTTATGTGTTGTACTAGGCCAATATAAATTATGTGTTAATGTGTTGTACTTGGCCAATAGAAGTTCTGTGTTGTACTAGGCCAATAGAAGTTCTGTGTTGTACTTGGCCAATAGAAGTTCTGTGTTGTACTAGGCCAATAGAAGTTATGTGTGTACTAGGCCAATATAAGTTCTGTGTTGTACTAGGCCAATAGAAGTTATGTGTTGTACTTGGCCAATAGAAGTTATGTGTTGTACTAGGCCAATAGAAGTTCTGTGTTGTACTAGGCCAATAGAAGTTATGTGTTGTACTTGGCCAATAGAAGTTCTGTGTTGTTCTAGGCCAATAGAAGTTCTGTGTTGTACTAGGCCAATAGAAGTTATGTGTTGTACTAGGCCAATAGAAGTTCTGTGTTCTACTAGGCCAATAGAAGTTATGTGTTGTACTAGGCCAATAGAAGTTCTGTGTTGTACTGGACCAATAGAAGTTCTGTGTTGTACTAGGCCAATAGAAGTTCTGTGTTGTACTAGGCCAATAGAAGTTCTGTGTTGTACTAGGCCAATAGAAGTTCTGTGTTGTACTAGACCAATAGAAGTTATGTGTTGTACTAGGCCAATAGTAGTTATGTGTTGTACTAGGCCAATAGAAGTTCTGTGTTGTACTAGGCCAATAGTAGTTATGTGTTGTACTAGGCCAATAGTAGTTATGTGTTGTACTAGGCCAATATAAATTATGTGTTAATGTGTTGTACTTGGCCAATAGAAGTTCTGTGTTGTACTAGGCCAATAGAAGTTCTGTGTTGTACTTGGCCAATAGAAGTTCTGTGTTGTACTAGGCCAATAGAAGTTATGTGTGTACTAGGCCAATATAAGTTCTGTGTTGTACTAGGCCAATAGAAGTTATGTGTTGTACTTGGCCAATAGAAGTTATGTGTTGTACTAGGCCAATAGAAGTTCTGTGTTGTACTAGGCCAATAGAAGTTATGTGTTGTACTTGGCCAATAGAAGTTCTGTGTTGTTCTAGGCCAATAGAAGTTATGTGTTGTACTAGGCCAATAGAAGTTCTGTGTTCTACTAGGCCAATAGAAGTTCTGTGTTCTACTAGGCCAATAGAAGTTCTGTGTTGTACTTGGCCAATAGAAGTTCTGTGTTGTACTAGGTCAATAGAAGTTATGTGTTGTACTTGGCCAATAGAAGTTCTGTGTTGTACTAGGCCAATATAAATTATGTGTTAATGTGTTGTACTAGTCGTGTTAACTGAACGCACATTCTTTGAGTTTTGCGTGAGTTTGTGTGTGTGGTTGTTCGCTTGTGTGATTGGTATCATGGAAGTAGGGAGAATGTATGATTACTATGGAAGACTCTACCAAACAGAGTATATGCATAATAATATTTTAAAATCTTTGCTCTGCGTTTCAAAGATATTTTGTAAATCAGATTTTAACAAACTTTGGGACCAGTCGTTCTTCTATACATTCATGTCACTAGTCACAAGTGAGGGTATCAAAATTGCGTGGACCTGTAAGTTAAGGATTACAGACCGAAGGCAGCTCTGCTTAAAGCACTAGGGCAGGGGTTCCTAACCCGTGGTGCATGCACCCCCAAGGGGTGCATGAGCAGGTTCCAGGGGGTGCATGAACCATTCAAAGAGAAGAAAAAAATGAAAAAGAGGAAGAAAAAAAAGAAGGAAAAAAAGAAGAAGAAGGAAAGAAAAATAAATAAAAACTGATAATCTGAAAATGTAAACCATAAGCAAGGCATGCCGCGTTAAAGGGCGCCCATAAACCACCTTTTTTATATTCGTTCGCGCATCGTTTTGCGCATGTCGAAAATGGATGGAAAAACACTTTTTCGCAAAATGAATGGTTCGCTCTACGTGTTCCTCGGAATTTCGTGTTTTAAGTCACAGTTTTCTAAAAATAATTTAAATTTGTCATCAAATACTTCAGATATATGTCTTCCGGTGACCCTCTAACTGTTTTGAGAGGATGTATACGTTGGGATTTTTTTCCTTCACTTTTATTGCTTGGTACGCTGCAAAGGTCTTAAAAGTGTTAATTGTAAGCCCTTATTCGTCATAAAATTTCAATTGAAACCTAAAATCTTGAGTTGAGCATCCAATTCTGGTCATTAAAAACATCAACTTCGTTCGTTTAAAATTTGCCTATGACTGGTACGACTTTCCGATTTTCATCACCCCCTCAAAATCGTTAATAAATAATAAAAAAAGAGAGAGAGAGATGGAACACAAAAGCCTCAGCGCTTCCTCTGTGGAAAAATCCTGTACAATGACAACATGAAGCCTGTTATACTCCGAGAGCACTTGGATAAAGTCCATCTATCCAATTCCAGGACAGTGTTGAGGTCTTCAAGCAGAAGAGAGCTCGCTTCTTGACCTCAGGTACCTTGCCCAAGCTTGGATTTTCTTTGTCACAGAAACCTGCACTGGATGCATCATTCAAGGTTGCATATCTTATTGCAAAGAACAAGAAGCCCCACACCATTGGAGAACTTTGGTGAAGCCTTGTGCTCTGGAGATGATGGAACTGATGTGTGGTCACCAGCAGAGGAAGCAGGTTGAGAAAGTTCCTTTGTCCAATGACACTATTCATTCCAGGATTAGTGACATGGCTGCAGACATTCTGTATGAAGTCTTGTGCGAGATGAGAAGCAGTACTTTTCCATTTAGCATGCAGCTGGATGAATCCACTGATGTAGCACAATGCAGTGAGATTGTTGTATTTCTGAGATATCTCATTGGATTGCTGAAGGAGGAATTTCTCTTTTGTAAGCCACTCCTAGCTACTACCAAAGCTGCTGATGTGCTGCAGCTAGTCAGGGCATTCTTCACTGAAAACCAGTTTGACTGGACTTCAAGAATTTCTTCAATTTGCACAGGTGGTGTTCCCTACATGCTCGGTAATAAGTCAGAATTTTCAGCACTGGTAAAGAAAGAAGTTCCAGATATTGTCACTACACACTGTATCCTTCATCGTCAGGCCCTGGCATGCAAAACTTTACCTCCAACCTTGAAGTCAGTTCTTTCTACTGCAGTCCAAGTTGTAAATTTTATCCGCTCACATGCCTTGAACTACTGCCTCTTCAAGTTGTTCTGTCAGGAGGTGGTCTCTGAGCATGAAGTTCTGCTCTACCACACTGAGGTGCGCTGGTTGTGAAAGTCCTTCGATGGGTATTTCTGTCAAGAAATTGCTAGGAAAGACCTTTGGATTCGCAATCCTTTTCTCTGTGACTTGGAAAACATTGGTGACAGTGACTTTGCTAAAGATAACCTGATTGATTTGAAAACGAGAGAAGTACTGAGGAGTGCCTTCAGTTGCAATACCGTGATTGAATTTTGGTGCGCACAGCTAGATTCCTACCCACAACTAGCCAAGAGGGCAGTACTGACTCTCCTTCCATTTGCCACAACCTATCTCTGTGAAGCAGGATTCTCCACATCTTTGATGATTAAAACCAAGGCAAGGAATAAGTTGAATGCAGAGGATGACATTAGAGTTGCTTTGTCCAAAACAGTCCCCAGATTTAAATCGCTGATTGATCATAAGAAGCAGCAGATCTCTCACTAAATTCCCCGTTGCCTATGGTCAAAACTATTGTGTTCCTAAAAATAACATAGTTTATTATACATTTTCTGAAAGTTTCACGAGGGGGTGCATGAACTTTTTTGGGCATCTGAAGGGGTGCATGGACCCCAAAAGGTTAGGAACCACTGCACTAGGGGAAGCACTGATCTAACATACCGTACTGTTTCCGTGCCTGGTCTGGATTGTCTTATTGTTTGTAGGACGTGATAAGATAATAGAGCATTTGAACATTTCTATAGAGTCCTTGTTTCTAGTACGTGATAAGATAATAGAGCATTTGAACATTTCTATATAGAGTCCTTGTTTCTAGTACGTGATAAGATAATAGAGCATTTGAAAATTTCTGTAGAGTCCTTGTTTCTAGTACGTGATAAGATAATAGAGCATTTGAACATTTCTATAGAGCCCTTGCATCGTACAATAATAATAAAAGCCAAAGCGCTCACTGACTCACTGACTCACTGACTCATCGCTAATTCTCCAACTTCCAGTGTTAGTAGAAGCATGAAACTTTGGGAAGTTGTTTCGACGATAATTGGCGTAAAATAATTTTAAAATTCAAACTCATAAAACCTCAAACGTTTATATGCTTCTACTAACACTGGAAGTTGGAGAATTAGCGATGAGTCAGTGAGTCAGTGAGTCAGTGAGCGCTTTGGCTTTTATTATTATTGTACGATGCAAGGGCTCTATAGAAATGTTCAAATGCTCTATTATCTTATCACGTACTAGAAACAAGGACTCTTATATCCCCTTATATTTACTATATAAAATATGAAAATCACTAATTATCCTCTTCCCCGAGCAGGCAGAAGCATGAAACTTTGGGAAGTTGTTGAGTACACTTCCGCGATGATAACAAGCGAAAACAGTATTTAAATTATCACTTCCTGGGGGCCGGCGGCTCAAATGAATTTTTTCCTTATATGAGCTATATAAATACTGAAAATCACTAATTCTCCTATTTGTCGTGTAGGTAGAAGCATGAAACTTTGGGTGGCTGTTAAGTACTCGTCCGTGATGGGGGCCCATATGTAGTTTTTTTTTCTTATATTAAAAACTGACTCATCACTAATTCTCAAATTTTCAGTTTAGGTAAAAGCATGAAACTTTGGAATGTTGTTGAGCAGACTCTCCCAACGATAACTGGTAAAAAAAGAATGTTTAAATTCACACTCATGGGGGCCGGGGGCCCAAAAACGTTTTTTTTTCTTATATGGACTATATAAAATATGAAAATCACTAATTCTTCTATTTTACGAGTAGGTAAAAGCATGAAACTTTGGGAACTTTTTGAGCACACCGTCCCAACGATAACTGGTGAAAAAGAGTTTTAAAATTCCGACTCATGGGTGGCCGGGGGCCCAAATTAAGTTTTTTCCTTATATGAGCTTTATAAAAACTGANAAATTGCTAATTCTCCAAATTCACATGTAGTTAGAAGCATGAAACTTTGGGAAGTTGTTTAGTATACTCCCGCGATTGTAAGATGGTAAGATGCACAAAAAATAATTTAAATTATCACTCACTGGGGGCTGGCAGCCTAAATGTAGCTTTTTCAATTTATGAGTTAAATAAAAATTTGTTTAAACTTTGGATACTATGGACGGTCCCTTCAAAGATTCATCGTTTTGAAGACGGTTCTTTCATATAATGCGGTGATGATCTATTTATACAGCCAAGTGTGGTTCCTTAAGATCCGGTTTGATTTGGTCTGACTTCCCAATCCGCAATACAATGCACGCTGCTGTTAGAGCTCTAAGATTTAAGTCATCATCAATGAAGTATTTTCTGCATTTGTTAAGGTAACCTTTCTGCTCATTCGTGTTCACCTTTATTGACTTAAACGATATAGTCTACGCCCTTCTTTATGAGACCCTTCTGTTATATCGCCTACACCCTTTTTGTGATAACCTTCTGTTATATCGTCTACGCCCGTGTTTATGATACTCTTCTGCTATATCGCCTACGCCCTTGTGTATGATACCATTCTGCTATATCCCCTACGCCCTTGTTTATTATACCCTTCTGCTATATCTTCTACGCCCTTGTTTATGAGACCCTTCTGTTATATCGTCTACGCCCTTGGTATTGAGACATTTCTGATCCATCGTATACGCCCTTGATGTTGTATATCCATTTAATTATATTTTATTCTTATACCTTATAGTCTACTACAGTGCTACTCAAAGTGCATATAATATGATAATAAACTTCCATTTGCAGCCATTAATACTAACCCTAAAAGTATGTACATTTTTCAACAATAAGCACATACAATAACAAAATAAAATAAAATAAATTATACTAATTTCCATGATTATTTTATTTTCCTTGGTGTTAATTTGAAATAGATCCGAGTTTTGAACTGGCTCATAAAGATCTCATCTCAAAAGAGATCGTTCAGATTTCTGACACCAGCATTGGGAATTAGCCGTCTATTGTTGTAAAGAAACAAAATATCCGACTGAAAATAACAAACTATATTTAAATCACGAGATTAATAATTTACATTTAAATATTTAGTAAATTTTAGTCATTATAAATATTTAGTTTGCATTTTAAAATAATAAAATAAAATATAGTTTTGACCAAGTCGCAGTTTTTTTTTACAAACAGTATGAACTGATTTATTGTAAGTCTTAATGAAAATTAGTCTGCATTTATTTCAATACGTAGCCATAATCGCAGATCATGGGAGATTGAAAGAAGTGCCCCATATTGTGGTGATTAGTTCACTTCAATCTACTCCAAAAAATCAGGAAAAAAATAATAGCACGGAATTAGTATAGATATGTCCCCCTAAACTCAAACAATAGATTAGCTCTTCTGTGTTGTAAAATGTGAAAAATAAAATTTGATTGGTTTTCCTTCAAAACTTCAAAAATAATAATAGAGAGAATGAAGTTGTTATTTGATACCGAAAAGATGTATTATATTAAATAGTGAATAAGTGAATAAGCAATCAATGCGTACGATTATTCGTATGAAAATTGTTAGACGATATAAATTGTATCCACATATACATAAGAAATACAATAATTATTATGTTTTTAACTATATGGTATACAAATAGGTGCTATGTTTTGTCGGTGAGAAAGAACACTCTATCTTTAAATAAATTTGTATTGTCAGCATCTGATGTGCATTACAATTTATTTGCCCTTAATCGCTGCACAAAAGCACTGGCACAAATATATTTTATCAATTGCATTGTTCTTGAGAAAATTTAGGTGACAGATAAGAATTGTTAATTTCTTTTAACCTATTTTGAAATTTAATTTACAATGCTGTGAGACATATTATTATTAACTTGTCCTACTAAAACAATCTATTTAGTAACTTAAGCTACGTTAAAAAAAATTAAATTCAAATAAAAATACATTTTAAATAGTGCATTTATTTATATGTATAAAAACTTTTAAAATGAATATATAAAATTTAATCTATATATATCTTTAACTTTTGTTCTAGCCATACCTCTGATGGACGATAACTTAACGATCTATTTAAGTAAGTGGCACGACACTTCACTTCGATCCTTATATATAGGGATACAATGAAATTCAATGATTATTGTACCTTTTGGCTAACATTAATTCCAAGGAATTTATGTTATTTTTCATTATTTCTAATCCATATACATGTATATAAAAATCAAAGTATGCATGTATGTATGTCCTTTTTAGCTGACTAAACTATTCATCCGATCGCCATGAAACTTTTGGACTTTTGAGTACGCTCCTGGAATGGTCACTGGCTACTCTTTTCAAAATTTAACCCTCATGGGGCGCCTGGGGCCCATAATATGATTTTTTTCTTATATGAGCTATATAAACAATTTAGTTTAAGCGTTAGCTATTAGGTAAATTGATGGATCTTAACCAAACTTTGTATATATCAACTTGGTAGCCAATATTGAAATACTATAGGGCACTGATTTCCTAATGTCCATTTCTTCGGGACTGGGGGCCCAAAATGTCTTTTTTCATAAACGTTTAATATTTTATTCCCCATTCAATTATTAAAGATCTTGAGAAATATAGATAAATATATCCACTATGAAATTGATTGAAATAAACAGGTGTTTTGAACTTGACATCTTGCACTAAATGGGCCCTGGGGCCCTTAATGTCATTTTTTGCTTATATGAGCTATATAAAAATTAGTTTATGCGTTAGCTACTGAGTAAATGAATGGATCTTAACCAAACTTTGTATATATAAAAACTTGGTAGCCCATATTAAAATAACAAATGGGCACTGCACTTCTAATTTCCAATTGTTCAGGGCCGGGGGCCCAAAATGTCTTTTTTTTCGATATATGTTTGAGATATTATTTGCCATTCTATTTTTAACGATCTTGAGAAATATATCCATGATGAAACTGAATTAAAATGAACAGCATTTTAAATTGACATCTTATATCGAAAAGGGCCGGGGGCCCCAAAATGTCTTTTTTTGGTATACTCTAAGATATTATCTCCCACTCAGTTTTTAACGAACTTGAGAAATATATCCATGATGAAACTGAATTTAAATGAACAGGTTTTCAAAATGTACATCTTGAACCGAATGGGCCGGGGGCCCCTTAATGTATTTTTTCCTTATATTAGCTATATAAAAATTAGTTTAAGTGTTAGCTAATGAGAAAATAACTGGATTTTGACCAACTCGGTATATAAAAACTTAAGAGCCTATATTAAATTACTATAGGGCACTGAACTCCTAATGTCGATTTCCTCGGGGCTAGGGGCCTTAAATGTGTTTTTTTACTAAACTTTTAATATTGTATTCCCCATTCAATTTTACACGATATTGAGAAATATAGATAAATGTATTTATATATTTGTTATGAAATTGATTGAAATGAACAGATTTTTGAACTTCATATGTTAAACTGATGGGTCCGGTGACCCTTAATGTAATTCCTTTTTAACTATATGCATTCCTTTTTACTGAGATCGTTGCAACCCACGACGGGTCTGCTAATGTTTCATAAAATTGGTAACTTAAACGTAGAAACAAAATCAACATAATTAAACTTGACTTTGTTACTCACTCAATCAAGGAGACAATCATTGACTATTAATATATGTTTTTATCATTGCTAAACATGAGGCCCAACATTTGACACCTTTTATTCTCAAGCAACATTTTTAGAAAACAATTGATAGTTCCAGTCTTTGGCGCTGAGAACATTGTTGAAGTAAAGTAGTTACCGCCCACGACCATCAAGACATGGGGATTAATCTGATCAAAATTGTTGGATGACACGCCGCATATAACTAATGTTTTAGGGCTGTAGGCCATGTGGGGGCTCATGTCGCTACTACGTCTGTACATGGAAAATAATTAATGCGCCGGTCCCTGGTGCAATGGAAAAACTCCTGCCGGTCCACCATATTAAAATGTTTGAGTAGCACTGGTCTACGACGATGTTGACGCAAGGTACATTTGAGATAACCCTTCGAACGCCTTGTACTTGTACGCCTTTGTCTCGGTGCCCGTCTTTCATGACCCATCTTTATAATAATAATAAATTTGATAATTTATATAGCGATGTATCCCTGTAAGGAACTGGGCTCACAGCGCTTTACATGAAGGTAATAACATACATATAAGGGGCCTTCCATAACGTACGTCACGCTATTTTTGACGATTTTCAACTCCCCCCTCCCCCTGTCACAAACTCTCACAAATCTCGCCCCCCCCCCAAAGTACGTCACACTTTCGAACAAAAATGTTTGTTTAATTAACAAAAATAATTAAATTGTAATATAAAACACCGTGACGCCACACATGGCCGGACACTCCCCTCCCCCCTGTCACAAACTATCACACTTTCTTACGCCCTCTCCCCCCCCCCTTTTGGAGCGTGACGTACATTATGGACGGCTCCTATGCAGTTTTGTAGTCGACATATAGTTGATTTATGTCGATGTTATATTCATAGCATTTCTCCAGGAGACATCTTATAGTAAAATATTATCTGTTGTTGATCTGTTCTGTCGGAAGCCACATTGATAGTCCCCTAGTATCAATTCACTATACCTTTCAAGTTTCTTGCTATGAGTTTTGTGAGGATTTTGTACATTACATTAAGAAGTGATATTCCTCTATAGTTTGAGCAGGTTAACTTAGATTCCTTTTTGTGAACAGGGATTATGAGCGCAGTGTGCCATTCGGTTGGCATTTCGTTCTCCTGCCAGATGCTGAATATAAGTATGTGTATTTGTTTATGTAGGTCCCATAGTTTCGCTTTTATCAATTCTGCCGAGATGAGGTCTATTCTTGGAGTTTTGTTGTTTTTCATGGTGGATATTGCTTCTTTTATTTCATTTAATGTTGGTTGGTTTACTAGAGGGTCCGGTCCTCCTTGTGGTGGAGTGTAATCCTCATTGGTAATTCCATCTGGTCCATTTAGTAATTCTTCAAAGTGTTGTGCCCATGTCTCTAATACCCTACTGCTCTCTGTGATCAATTCTCCCTTCGTATTTTCACACATGTGGGATCTTGCTTGGAAGCCATTCTTTTCCTGTTTTATCTTCAGGTACATTCCCCTCACATCTCTTTCTTTTGCCAAATCTTCTATCTCTATTATTTTTTATTTTTCCCAGACTCGTTTTTTCCCTCTGAAAATGTTGCTGGCCATCCTTCTTGCTTCATTATATAGTTGCCGTGTTCTTCTTGTCTCCCTTTGCAGCATCGTTAGTCGAGCTTTGTTCCTTTGTTCTATGATTTCTTTGCATTCAGCGTCATACCATCCTGTTCTTTTCACAATCAGTTTAAATCCAATCAATATACATAATTCAAGTTGTCTGTATGGATGTAACGCTGTTAGGTGGCGCTGCGATCGATTTTGTTTTATAGTGCTGTTAGGTGGCGCTGCGATCGATTTTGTTTTATAGTGCTGTTAGGTGGCGCTGCGATCGATTTTGTTTTATAGTGCTGTTAGGTGGCGCTGCGATCGATTTTTTTATAGCTATCTCTTTTCAACATCTTCTCTCTCTTTCTATCACAACTTGATTTCAAATTTTAAAAAAACCGTTACTGTTGAAAGTATGATATGCTTGAATAATTTGATGTAAGTCTAAATCTGTATGTATATATAACACTGCTAGGTGGCGTTGCTATCGCATATTAACATTTAATGGTGAATGTTCAAATCGTAAAAACGGATAAATTATTGATATCAAAGAATTTTTTTTTCATTCGGTTTTTTGTTCAAAATAAAGCTTATGTGTTTGACACCAGTTTAATGAAAGTTGGTTCATTCCCGTTGTCTGTATGGATGCAATGCTATTTGGTCACACTGCGATCGATTTTGTTTTATAGTGCTGTTAGGTTACGTCATTTTTGACGGGTTATCTCTAGTTGTTTCTTAAGTTACACCGTTAATTATCTGGTTCATCTTTTCCCACTGCTGGTTTATAATAACGTTGCTGGTTTATAATAACGTTGCTGGTTGCTTCTCTTTTGCATAATTCTAGTTGAGTTTCGATCTTCTGTTGATATTCTCCGGTAATTTTTGGGTCCCTACACAATTTCTGATTATCGTACTGTTTTTCTCTTTTATTTCGTTTGTTATATATGTTACTAATTCTTTGTTTATATTTGATCCTAACCAAAATATGGTCTGAGTCTATGTCCACCCATCTACAGCTTTTGACATCTAATATGTCAGAGCCATGTCTCCGGTCAATCAGTACATGATCTATTTGATTACGAGTAAATCCATCTGGAGATATCCTTCTCGCTTTGTGTATGAAAAATTGTGCTACTGATTGTAATTCATTTACTGATGACAAAGTCTATAAGTCACATTCTGTTGTCATTGCTCTCATCATGTAGACTTTCATTGCTCTCATCATGTAGACTTTCGTTTCCGATTGCTGGTCTATAGAATATTGCTTTCCCAATTTTTGCATTGAAATCACTAAGAACTATTTTCGTATCGTGGCGTGGTGCCTCATCAAATACTCTTTCCAGTGTTTCATAGAAAGTTTCCTTTATGTATTCATCTGTATCTTCCGTTGGAGAATGTGCACAGGATTAACGTGATGTTGAACATTTTTCCTCTGATCCTTATGGTGCATAATCTTTCATTAACTGGTTTAAATCCAATGATTTCATTCACTGCCTCTCTTTTTACTACAAATCCTGTTCCTAAAGTTTTCGAGTTGTTTCCACTGTACTGTAGAATATCGTATACTCCTTAGTACTTAGGATATCCGATTCTCACCATCTTATCTCCTGCAGTGCTGCAATCACGATTCTATAGCTTAACAATTCATCATTGAGGCGGACCAGGACACCTGCACTGAATAAAATGAGTACATTCCATGTGGCTATTCGTATCTCATGTTTGTGGACAGGGATAGGTCGTAATCCAGTGTAATCAGTCCGAATTTCATTTTGTTGTTTTGTTTTCGTAACTGTAGATTTTAACATGACCGGGTTGTGCCCTGCGCACAACCATCTGGGGGTTGCCCCTCACAGCTCTCTGGGTAGCTGCCTTTGTTCGGGTTGGGTCCCTAGCCTTTGTGGATCCCTCCACTTCCTACAAGGCAGAGTGGCTGATTTTGGTCCACCTCGGGTATTTTATTTCCCCGGTACCCTCCATATCTGGTGGGCTTTCCACTATCCGCCGGCTGGGGAGGCGCTCGATAGAAGATCAGCATCTCCTACGAGAAATATTGACAAATATATTTATCATGATCCAGATTCAAACAAAATGTTGTTTTTAACTTTACATCTTACACCGATAGGGCCTCCGGACCATTTTAATTTTTTTTTAAAAAGCCGTATAAATAGTATTTTATTCATCCCGCGGCCATTAAACTTTAAGAAGTACGCTCCCACTTAGATTTCTTCAATTAATTTTTTAAAAAATCCTACTTATTAGGGACCGGGTGTCCGTAATGCCATTTTAAAAGATGAGTTATATCAAATGTATGTTAAACAGTGGCTACTCTTCAGTGGCGTAGCTATGTGAGGGGTAGGGGTCTAAAATCGTAATCTCCCGGGGTCCCTTTGAGGTGGGCCCCAAAATAAGTGTCCCCAAAAGAGGTTAATCCTCCCGGCCCCCAAGCCCCTACAAATTCCTAGCTACGCCACTGGCTAATAGGTGTATAGATGAACCTTTCATCAAATTTCATATTTAAAAAAGTATTCTTCTATAGGAAAATGAACTCCTAACGTCTCTTCCTTTGGGGCCGGGGCCCAAAATAATTTTTTCGTAAACTTTTAAAGCTTTATTTCCCTTAAGGTTTAAAAAAATTAAAATAAATATAGAGACGTATCTCCATAATGACCTAGATTAAAATATTGAGGCCTTATTAGATATGCACATCCTGCACCCATTTTCCACGAGGGCGCTTAATGTAATTTATTCACCATTTGATTTTACACGACCTTGACCAATATTGAAAAACCAGTATATCCATCATGATCCAGATTGAAATCTATTGGTGTTTTGAATTGGTGTTACGCGGGTTCTCAACGCTAGCTGAAATCCTACATTTCCGCTGAAAGCGCGGGTATTTAGCTAGTCGTACAATAATCCTAACATGTCAAAAAAACAGGAAGTCACGTGGCAAGTGCCCAATATAGGGGTGGGAGTGGGGAAATGCCCCGATTCCCTGGGGTGCTGAAACGCACCTCTGACTACTTCAAAATAATTAAACATATTTACATATAATGCGGTATAATAAAATTTACGTGGGTGAGACAAGTCGTCGTCTTGGAGATCGTTTTAGAGAACACCTGTATAATATAAATAAACAGGCTCAATGTCATGTATCTAAACATTTCAACAGTGTTGACCATGACGTGATTTCAGATATTGCAGTTACTAGTATTTTATATGCGAGCAATACCCATGATATTATCTACATGGAAAATAGATTTATAAAACGATTTGGTTCGTTGGTTCCGCATGGAATTAACCAAATTCACAATTTTACCTAATTGGAGAATGTTTTTTCCCGTTGTGGTTTTTATAATACAATACTTCAATATAGTTACAAATAATAGCAACACATCAATATAGTTTTAAAAAATAGCTATACATCAAAATAGCAATACATGACTATAGTTACACATAATAGCAATACATCAATATAGTTAAAATAATAGCAATACATCAATATAGTTACAAACAATAGCAATGCATCACTATAGTTACAAATAATAGCAATACATCAATATAGTTACAAATAATAGCAATACATCACTATAGTTACAAATAATAGCAATACATCAATATAGTTACAAATAATAGCAATACATCAATATAGTTACAAATAATAGCAATACATCACTATAGTTACAAATAATAGCAATACATCAATATAGTTACAAATAATAGCAATACATCAATATAGTTACAAATAATAGCAATACATCAATATAGTTACAAATAATAGCAATACATCAATATAGTTACAAATAATAGCAATACATCACTATAGTTACAAATAATAGCAATACATCAATATAGTTACAAACAATAGCAATACATCAATATAGTTACAAATAATTGCAATACATCAATATAGTTACAAATAATAGCAATACATCAATATAGTTACAAATAATAGCAATACATCAATATAGTTACAAATAATAGCAATACATCACTATAGTTACAAATAATAGCAATACATCAATATAGTTACAAACAATAGCAATACATCAATATAGTTACAAATAATTGCAATACATCAATATAGTTACAAATAATAGCAATACATCAACATAGTTACAAATAATAGCAATACATCAATATAGTTACAAACAATAGCAATACATCAATATAGTTAAAATAATTGCAATACATCAATATAGTTACAAATAATAGCAATACATCAATATAGTTACAAATAATAGCAATACATCAATATAGTTACAAACAATAGCAATACATCAATATAGTTACAAATAATAGCAATACATCAATATAGTTACAAATAATTGCAATACATCAATATAGTTACAAATAATAGCAATACATCAATATAGTTACAAATAATAGCAATACATCAATATAGTTACAAATAATTATAAATAATAGCGATAAATCAAGACGTGTTAAGAATCAATTTGAAATTGGCATATTGCACAAAGTCGATGTCAAGTTGTTTTGGATTTTAAATCGTACTCTTAATTAAAAAATCGATTGTTCGGCTTTGAAAAAAAAAGTTAACTAAATCCCATAAGTCAACAGTGTTATTTGTTTCTGATTTTTAAAAAAATGTTGTTTCTGATGTTGTTTCTGATGTTGTTTCTGATGTTGTTTCTGATATTGTTTCTGATATTGTTTTTGATGTTGTTTCTGATGTTGTTTCTCATGTTGTTTCTGATGTTGTTTCTGATGTTGTTTTTGATGTTATTTCTTATGTTGTTTCTCATGTTGTTTCCTTTTTTGTTTATGATGTTGTTTCTTATGTTGTTTCTGATGTTGCTTCTGATGTTGTTTCTGGTGGTGTTTCTTATGTTATTTCTCATGTTGTTTCCTTTTTTGTTTATGATGTAGTTTCTTATGTTGTTTCTTATGTTGTTTCTTATGTTGTTTCTTATGTTGTTTCCTATGTTGTTTCTGATGTTGTTTCTTGTGTTGTTTCTGATGATGATTCCGTGTTTTATTTTTTAAGAGTTCTAAATTAGGCACCGGCTACTTATGAACAACGTCTGTCTTTTGTTGAGTCTTTTTACAAATTTTGTTTGTTCCGTAGATTTCCATTTTTTTTACAATTTAAAAACAAATCAACTTGTTTGCATATTATTATCTCAATTTGCCTTGAATTTATCTGGTTTAGAAGAAGTGAAATGCAAGCAGCTACTCTGCTACTAGATTCAGTGCGACATTCAAGACGTTAATGGAAGTTACGTACATAACACTGGACATTGGCAGGTCTATTTCAGCGTTTGGGTGTCTTCTATGTCCAGTCGACGTTTTAAATAGGTACTGTAACTATGTCCAGTGCTAAGTGACCTGTCAGTGAAGACCGTGTAACGATGTCCAGTTCTTAGGGCTAGCAGTGAACTCAGGTTGCCATGGATACAATAGTTCGCGTCGAGCCAATGTAAACGCTTATGGCAGTGACTTTTCTATCACACTATTCACGTGGTCAAGTTGGTAGAGGGGAGAGGGGAATAAGGTGGTGCATACCATTCGCCTAAAAATACTGAAATTTCAGCATGTTACATGTGCGCGAGCCGGATTAGAATTGACAGTATATTGAACTGTGCATTGTACCTATAAAAGCCACACCACTGTTTTGGAATGCCCTGAAAGATGTTCAAACTAATTAGTAAACAACAAACCACCAAAAAAAACGACTTTGATTTTTTTTTATGACTTCAAGTTCATTCATTGAAAAGTGACCTGCGTTGAATTTACGCTCTTACTAACCTATAATTCTTTAGATTAAAACCCTTTTCTCCCTATAGCGTGTGTCATATGCCATTTAACCACTAGGTATTGATGAATAGAGGTTAACGGGTATGGGCATATTATATTATATCATATCACTTCACATCATATGATATATTATATCATATCACTTCACATCATATGATATATTATATCATATCACTTCACATCATATGATATATTATATCATATCACTTCACATCATATGACATATTATATCATATCACTTCACATCATATGATATATTATATCATATCACTTCCCATCATATGATATATTATATCATATCACTTCACATCATATGATATATTATATCATATCACTTCACATCATATGATATATTATATCATATCACTTCACATCATATGATATATTATATCATATCACTTCACATCATATGATATATTATATCATATCACTTCACATCATATGATATATTATATCATATCACTTCACATCATATGATATATTATATCATACCCTCTCACATCTTATAATATATGATATCAAGAAAACCTACAAGTTTGGATGTATATGAATGTGAAAAATGCACGATTTACGCTTCACTACAGTGAATCCATGAATAGAAAATTCATCACTATAGTATAGGACTGGATTGCCCAAAAGATTTCCGTAAATAGGCCATGGACTCCAAATCGGAAAATTGATGTTACATTATTTAAAAGTTGTGTACAATATTAAAGGCCCATTGGCGCTTATATGGAAACGGAAATGCACGTGCAGGTTCAAAAAACAATTTATTTCCCCGGAAATAATTTCCTAAAACATATTCTGAAAATAATACAAACGCCGTTTTACGTTTATCGTTTGAAATTGTATGTGTAGCGACAATGATGTTTTTAAATAAGCATCAAAATTAATTTTTATAATGCTTAATGCCATTGACGATTCATTAAAAGTTTCGGTATGTGGGTTTAATAATTTTTTAACCTAATATAAGCCCATGGGCCTGTATACGTAAAGACTTTCCGTATACAAGCCCAGGGGCCCGTAAAGACTTTCCGTATACCAGCCCATGGGCTTATGCTCGGGTGGGCCTATTTAGAAAAATCTCCGGGTAATAACACAAACCATTCACCCGTGCAATAGTGTTCCATGGTACATATAAATTTTGTTGGTCTTTTATGCTATATGAGATAATGAGATTATTCATGGATTAGTTTTCAGTGTTATTACAAAGAACTTCCTGTCCCCTCAAATTTTGTGTTGCAATATTCAACAAAAAAACCAATGCGTGGTAAATGCGTGGGTGAAAGGTGGGTGAAAGAATTTAACTGGAGTCTAAGTTTTCTGAATTTTGGCTAGAGTAATAAATCAGTACATTATAATACTTCATAAGCAGGGAAATCACGTGATTTGACGTCATCAGTACTGTAAATTATTACCAACAAACTGCCGCCTATAGACTTTAAAATCAGCTACCGGAAAGTCGTGCTATCAAAGGAACAAGCGTTTCTTAGAACTGTGACCTGTAATTTAGTCGGTTAACGAAGGGTTCTCAATTCTCACTTAAACATCACTCACAAGTCAGCAGGATAAGAAATAGGGCCAAACATTGTTGCACGATTCAATCAACAAACGAGTGAATCAGGGAAGGGGAGGGGGTGTCTTCCAGGAACAAAAATTAGAAGAAAATACTGAGTTAGATCTAAGCACTTAGAGATTTTAAGGATTGTCCAGCATGTTACAGTCGCCTCAAATAAATCTTCACTAATCTCGCCTCACAATCAGTGCAGGGTTGCGATAGGGCGTCACGCCCCGGCTGGATTTATTCCCTTATTCTAACAACAAACTGAGTTTCATGTATTGGAGTGAAGCAACAAAATAATTTCACGCCTCACACGCCCCTAAAATTTTGTAGCAACGCCCCTGCCTCAAGGGGATGCGATGATATTGTGATACGCCAATAAACTTAAGAGATTGACGTTTAGTGTTTTCAAAAAAATGTTGTCAAGTGTGACATTTATGCAGTGATAGTAATCATACTCGTAAGTCTTTCCCGAACTCTTATACTTTCAAAGATGCGATTTGTGAAAAAATATCTATGGTATAATAGGTCATTTTCCTTTAAAACTTTCCGATAATTTATTGAGGAAGAAACAAAAATCCTTCGCTTATTTTTTAATTCATGTATGTGGACAACATTTTTGGCGTGCCCCAGAACGAATCGGTTTTGATGGGATAGGTTTAAAACTACAGTAACGGCCGTTCATACCTAACAGAACCGGACCAAGAATTAATGAAAGCTGTTGTCGAGTTTTGAAATCGCTTAGTTCAGGTTTTTGTTTAGAGTACCAAGCGACAGCAAGGAGTCACCATTGAGTCTTGCTGGTACCAAGCGACAGCAAGGAGTCAACTTTGAGTGTCGCTGGTACCAAGCGACAGCAAGGAGTCACTATTGAGTCTTGCTGGTACCAAGCGACAGCAAGGAGTCAACTTTGAGTGTCGCTGGTATCAAGCGACAGCAAGGAGTCAACATTGAGTGTCGCTGGTACAGGCTGCGGGTCATCAACAGCGGAAATGGCATTTCCAAGAAATGGTTCGCAACGCCGATAAGTGGTGAACGTATATTAGATCGAGTTGTATATAACTTCCTGATGTTCAGCTCTTCTGACACTTTGATAACATATAAATGAGTCTGCGTCACACAATAGATGAGCCGACGATCCGAAATCGCAAATATGCGTTTTTAAAAATGTCCTTAATCATGTATTCAGTAAGATAAAAACACCGGGACCATTACGTGTCTTGTAATAAGAAATAATAATACAAAAGGTTAAAGCTAAGATGCGGATAATGTTGTAGGGTTTAAGCCACTTTAAAAAAACAACAACCGCCAAATACTTATTTAAACTGGTTTCTATTTCCTTAATATGATGTGTATTTTGTTTGTTAAGCGATTCCCTCCACAAATTTCAGGCCAAGAACATGGACTTGTGATAAACTACCCGGTCATAGCAAGTGACACTTCCGGTGTGTTGGACTGACAATGGTGGCCATGATATTTGCACGTTCATTTGAAGCAACTGATAAAACAAAATTGTGTGTGCATTCCAGGGTATAAAGTTTTCATTACGATAACAGCAAGAACTACTAAAAGAATTCTGGCAACACAATTCAAAGTGTTCTCAAAAGATGTTGCTCCAAGGTCATCATTACAACAAGGAGAGTTCTAGGAGGATGTGGATCGCTGCAGAGAATGGCAGTACCGCTCTCCATTTTGTTACCAACAAACGATTTGTCCGAGTGCTGTATATTGTAAAGAGGTATGAAACTAAATATTTTACACGGATGAAGATAGCGAGTATAGCAGCTCTTCAATTACTTGGTTGGAAAAATAAAGTTGAAAACCAAAACAGAGGAAATGACACGCATCAAAGAACACCGAAAATGGGTAGGGCGCGGGGGTGGGGGAATAAAAGAAAAGTTTCAGGGATTTAACGTTGAACTATGAGTTAGATCCCCCTACCTTCCTGGTTGGCTTGTCTTTAAACTTTGAATGTCAGGTAAACAGTGTCACGTGACCAGCGAAGGAGATCTTAAAAGCACCAGGCAAAAACTATGTGGACATGTCAGTCAGATCTCATGACGGGCTGATGGCCTGGGGTTGATATCAACAGTTTTGCAACCGTTTTGATGTGAAGGGGGTTGTAGGGTAGGCAACTACGCCCCCGCACATTGCCAGAGAGATTCAACAACCGAAGTCACATCGTTAACATCAGAT
The DNA here is from genome assembly GCA_944989445.1 of Ampullaceana balthica. Taxonomy (NCBI): domain Eukaryota; kingdom Metazoa; phylum Mollusca; class Gastropoda; family Lymnaeidae; genus Ampullaceana; species Ampullaceana balthica. The sequence continues at coordinate 20,399 of CALYLW010000432.1, forward strand.
TGAAAGCTGAGTGGCGATTCCGGAAAACTGAGTGGTGGCTCCGGAAAACTGATTGGCTATTCAGGAAAACTGAAATTCGGCTCCAGAAAAATTGAGTGGCGGTTTCGGTAAAACGTAGTGGCCGGTCGAGAAAAACTGAGTGGCGACTCTGTTAGTGATTCAATGCTGACATCCTCAAACTTTTTATGCAAATCAAAAGTAGTTCCGCTACCCACTCCCCCCAACCATGAATCTTCACGCACAATAACACACATATCCAAAGAATAATAATTAACGCACCCAAACGCATACTCGCCCTAAATCCACATGAAACTTTACACAGAAGCAATAAACCACACACACACAATTATCCAAAGCACAGTTATCCAAAGCACAGTTATCCAAGGCACAGTTATCCAAAGCACAGTTATCCAAAGCACAGTTATCCAAAGCACAATTATCCAAAGCACAGTTATCCACACGAGTTTACACACACTCATCAGCCCATAAAAATACTCAGACCCCCTCTTATTCCAAGGGAACACCAATTGACAATGAATGTTTATGTTTACACACACACCCACACACACATACACACACATACACACATACACACACACACGTACACAATCACACACAAACACAATAAAATATCATTTATATAACTGGGGATTTCACGTTAGCAATAATTCGAGTATTTCCCTTTGTTTTGTATGTTACACTTTGTCTTTGTTATGTACTATATGTTAACATTACTTAGAAAAAAAGAAAAGTTAAATCTTAAAACAGTATGCTACCTTTGCGTTCACAGGTAGGCCACACATTTAACGCTACCTCCATTGCGTCACAAAGTTTATCATTCCGCGTTATCTCAAGTGGCTGACGGCGACTTAAAGACCGGGGAATCCAATTAACACTTGGTCTTACAAGGGAAGAGAACCCTTGTCTTTGGCATGCCAGACACATTTCTGACACAGGAGAGCGCCAGTCGAGTCATCGGCTCCTCACATAGAGTGTTAGTACAGTAGATCTTAAATCTTAAACATTAGGCCTCTTTCCTTTCATAACGATATTACACATATTCAAAAGATAACTTCTTGATGATGTGTAAAGAGACAGTGTCAATAGCGAGAGAACGGATTCTTCGCTATAAATTCACGAGCAAAAAAATGAATTTGTGGCAGAAAATATGTGAGTCCAAGATCTGGAATCGCAGTTATTCATTCTAAAAAATGTCCTTAGTCTTGTTTTTAGTGAGTCAATAGGAGTAATGAGTGTCTTGAAATAAATAATAAAATGGTGGAAGGTTAAATGTCAGACGATGTTGAGGTGGTAAGTCGTTAAACGCACTTGAAAAAACAAAGTTTTACTTTTGAAATAATAGACGATAAATATTTGTTGGCACACTTAAATTCTATGTTCAGTAGTTTATTGGCAGGAGGAAAAGCTTCAACTTAATAGAGTTTTACAGTAATCTAAAAACGTTGAAACAAATAGATCCTAACCTTCCTGAAAAAAGTGCTGTTTATATTCCTATTTCCATTGATCTATAGTCTATAGTGTGATCGCTCTTCTCAGCGTTGAGTTGTATCCACAATATATTTTATTACCACGTTTTTTATTTACTTGCTTTCGTTCGTCTGTCCCCAATTTTTCAAATCTGCCAAAGTAAAATTAAACCACTTCAGATGGTCCTAGAGATCTCAAAATTTTACCGCAGATAGATCTTGGATTACAATGCATTGTATCAAAATTTCAGATTGATCGAATGTACCGTTATTAAATTATTTGTTTAATTTTAAACTTTCAACATTCACTTACAAAGTAAATTTCGTGAAGTAAAGTTGTGTTTGTTTGTTTCTTTGTTTCTTTTTTTAACTTCTTAAACCCTGGTATACCACATTCAGTGAAATTTCTGCATTTCTGCAAAGTTGCAAAATTTGGCAGCCGAGACGAATCGCTGTTATAACCGTGACCTTCACCTCAATTCAATGTTACTTATTTAAATTCAAGAAATTAAAATATTCAATAAATGCCCCCCAACTTTTCATTGACTTGAAATCCAATAGTTTCAAACTCAACCAGTTTCAAATTCAACCAGTTTGTGAATTCCAGCAGACCGCCTGCTCCAGACGTCTGCAGACGACAGGACAGCAACAATAGCAGACGGCACTCATTGTCTGCTACAGACTTGTCACGCAAATGCACGAGGCTCGATACAAAAGCGAACACTTGCCGAACACCGTCTGCAGACAAAGACACGTGACACGCTGGGCATGGACACATGAGGTGCATGGAGGAGACGAAATGTGCCACATGCTGCCTTGACGTCACAAAAATTCCAACTTACAAACGTGGTGTCACAAACACTGCGATACAGTGCGCTGATGTCAATATAACATACAGATAATGTTTCCCTGCAATAATGCCGTGACGTTACAAATTTTCCGACGTAATGCAGTGACGTTTCAAACGTCCAGTGCGCATTGCTGAAGTGCTGAGATGAGCATCTGTGTGTTACCCGGCGTGTTGGTTGTTGTGGTGTGTGACGCAGATGTCGTCGACGTTAGAGAAGTTACTCTGCAGATGGACAGGAAGGGACATTAACTTTAAGGAACATTCCGAGTCTGATGAAAGCAACTTAATAAAACGTTCATAGTGTCTCTGTCGTGATAGACATGTGACAACCACTCTTAGTCAGAAGCGTCACTATGGGGATGCGGGGGGGGGGAGGTAGTGTGGACCGCACCGGGTGGCACCATCACCAAGGGTGAGATCAAAGTGTAAAATTCTGTACGTTCCCGTTATTTGGCTGGCAGTGGCAGACTCGGAGGAGGTCTACGGGGGTAAGTTGTAAGTACTTGTGAGGGGGGTGACACCATGACCTACAGCATTGGGTGCCACCAACGCCTCTGCTCTTAGCGTCTTTGTCCTGATAGATCTGTGAGAACCTCTCTTAATGACTCTGTACTGATAAAATCTGTGAGAACCACCGTGGCTTTTTCCTCATAGCTCTGAATGAGTATTTTCAAAAGGGTTGTCTCACTTATTTCTCTGCTTAAAATTAATATCTTGTCATTTTATTTTCACTCATTCTTCTCTTGACACAAATTTTAACGATTTTGTTTTTCTTTTCTTTTCTATTTGCTACATTCATTAAAACATCCTATTATCGATATTTGGTTAACTAGGTTTCAAACACTACGTATTTTCCTTGCTGATTTAAATGTAATTTGCCATAAATTCATCCGTGGAATTTTTAACTCTTAGAAGGAAGGAACGGTGACATTGACCGGACATCTGTGGATGAAGTCCTAACTTATTGCATATCAAACGGACCACGTCACCAAGGCGTGTGGATTCGTAGAAGTTAAAAAAATGTCTTCTAGAATGTCGGGCAAGTTAAAATTTATTACTGAGAAATAAACTGTCAACTCCAATATAACCGGCACGAAAAAGTCATAAAATAAAACATTATGATACTATTTCCAGGGAAAAGATCTGCCAGGCAGGAAATGACCACAATTTAACACCTGAAACGATCGGTCCAAGCGGATGGAGACATTCGATGTCAAGGTCAACAAGTTTGAATTTAGTCCATTAAAAATATATTCTGTTGAAATGATAATTTTTGAAAAAAATATAATTATTATTTATTTTGTGTGTGTGATAGAATTATCCCAATCGTCCATAGAATTATCCCAATCGTCCATAGAATTATCCCAATCGTGCATAGAATTATTCCAATCTTGCATAGAATTATCCCAATCGTCCATAGAATTATCCCAAACAAAGACGAAAACCACAACCCCCACCATCCTAAACACAACAAACAAAAATCAGAGTCGATGCGATATGTTCCACTTTCCTAAGGCTACTTGATAGAATTGTATTTCGTTAAATAAGAAGAATTCTCTAAAATATTTAATTACCACGTTTTTATTAACTCGCTTTCGTTGGTGTGTGTTTGTCCAAGATTTTTTCAAATCTGCCAACGTAAAATTGAACCACTTCTGATGGTCCTAGATATCTGAAAATTTTACCACAGATAGATCTTGGATGACAATGCATTGTATCAAAATTTCAGATCGAGCAAATGTACCGTTATTAAATTATTGAACTTTTAAGTTTATCTATAGTCAATATAAAAGCATCTGTACCGTCGGCTTTTGTTGACATCCGTGTGTTCGCCCCGTGACCACATCACAATGTTTTTAAAACGTGGGGCGGGCGCTTGTGAGGTGTTTGGTAAAATAGAGGTAAAAAAATATTTTAAAAAACCAGGTTGTTATAAGTGGACTAAAAAGAATAAAATAAATAGAAGTAAAAAAAAAGATTTTTAAAAACCACGTTTTTAAAAGCGGACTAAAAGGAAGAAAATAATTTAAAACTTATTAGTTCAAGTACTTCGATTTAATATAACTAAAAACATGGGGCGGGTGTTTGGTATAAAAATTAAAGATTTCTAATTTAGAAGGCAAAAGAGAGATATATAAGTGAGAGAATGAGTGAACCGCATATGTTAAACCTCATAGACGCCCGCCCCACGTTTTTAGTTAGATGAAATCGAAGCACTTGAACTAATAAGTTTTAAATTATTTTCTTCTTTTTAGTCCGCTTTTAAAAACGAGGTTTTTAATAATCTTTTTTTACTTCTATTTATTTATATTATGTTTTGTTTCTACGTACTTTATGGAGGCATTTTCCGAAATGTTTTTCGCCTGTTTAACGTCTTTAATCAAAACCAAAGATTTTTGTTTACACCAATTATTTGGGTCTCTTGTAAACAAATTTAAAGCTCGTTCCAATTCTACATAGGAATCCAAGTATCGACCCCCATGTGTGAGAGACGTGTTGTTGTGTTTACATTGTATGTGAATGCAATGACCTGACCTAGTATGAAACACGTGGTATGAGAGGTGAACTGTAAGCGTGCTGGTCAAGGACTGAGAGAATAGCTGGCTATAAATGTACGGTTCATGAGGCAACCGGGGTAGATCGCAGTTGATTGCATACGAGCTGCTTAGATAGTTGATTGTACAGTTGATCACAGTGAATTGTATATAGTAATTAAAGACAGTTGTTAACCAGAACACATTGTGTTAAAGACTTGTCTCATGACCAGCCATAATATCTATTACACCATGCACGGGAAGGCAACAACACACTTCTATAACGCCCCTGGACTTCCAACCCTTTTAGGGGTGTCGGGTGTACATCCCCTAAATGACGTGTTCCAAAATTATGTGTTTGTAGTGACAAAATATGGAACAGCAAAAATATTAGCCTGCCAACAAAGCTCAGGCTTTACAGAATTCTCGTTAAAACTATTGTCCTTTATGGATGTGAGACCTGGACACTAATGGCAGCCACTGAAAGCAAGCTGCAGGCATTTGAAAACAAATGCAGGAGTAAAAATCTCCAAATCTCCTATTTAGAACGTTAGAACAATGAATATGTCTGGGACAGAATAAACTCTATTGTGGGTCATCAAGAAACCATCATAACAACAATTAAGAGACGCAAGATGGCATGGTTCGGTCATGTACTGCGACATGATACCCTGACAAAAATATCCTTCAAGGCATTGTAGAAGGGGGCCGGCGAAGAGGTCGACAACGGAAAAGCTGGCTGGACAACATAAAGGAATGGACAGGGATAAAATTACATGAATTATTGGCCGCAGCTCAAAATAGACATATGTGGAGTTCGTTGTCTGTTGATTTGTCCATGCGCTCCCCCCAACGACCGCAACGGTCACGAGACTGATGATGATGATGATGAAATATATTATAGTGCAGTGGTGGCTAACCTTTTTGGGTCCGCGTGCCCAAAATTCAACCAAACCCCACTTATTTATAGCAAAGTGCCAACACTCGAACTAAACCAGAAAATGGGGGTTTGCTTTAGCAAAACAACACACACTTATCTTAAGAATTAAAGAGAAGAAAGAAGAAGAGATATTTCAACGGCGCAAAAGACTTTTTATTACAAGAATTATTTTTTTTTCGTAATTAAAGAGATTTTTGCTACTTTATACATATTAATAAATTCGTCAAACCTTGACCTTGGTTCATATTTCGTTAATTTAAGCCAGGGGTCTCCAAACTTTTCAGCCGGAGGGCCGGATTAACTGTAAAACAGCTGTTGGGGGGCCAAATAAGAAAAAAATCAAAACATACATGTTGTTTTTAAGTATATATTTAATATTATTATATTTATAATATTAATATTATTTAATGTTATATTAAATATTATTTAATATTACATTGATACACTGCACATGAACACCTGTATTACTGGGAATGGTGAAATTGTTTCCTGGATGCCAAAATATTAGATATTTCTGGCTTTAGATTTGATGTCCCTAACATCGACAGTGACCTGAGATTATCATCAGACAAGTTAGTTCTCAAATTGTTCTTCACGTATTTCATCCTCGAAAATGTCTGTTCGCACAAGTATGTTGTTCCAAAGATTGAAATGTATCTTGATGCAAAAGCTTTGACATTAGGAAAGTCTTCCTTGGGCAAAAACTGGTAAAAACTCAAAAGCCCTTCTTTGAACTTGTCCCTAAGGAAGTCATTTGCTTACAAATCAATCACCTCAAGCTGCAGTTCATCTGAGCAACTGGCCACATCTGCTACAAATGGATTTTGAAATAGCCTAACTTCTTCTGCCTTTGAATCCAAGTCAGAAAACCGCTCCTGAAACTGCAGCTGGAGGTTTTTGATGATCTCGCATGCAAATGATGTGGGGAACTCAGCTGTTGCTTCAGACATGAAGACCTTGCACTGCTGAAAGTGTGTCAAGTTGTTGGCCTGTACTTGTTCCAAAAACAAGACAAGTTTAGCTCTGAAGGCCTTTAGGTGATTGTATAGATCAGAAACTAGATTTGTCTCTCCTTGAAGTTTTAGGTTCAGAAATTTTAAATGACCAGTAATGTCTGCAGAAAAGGCCAATTTCCATACCCACTCTTCATCAGTCAGTAATGGCTGTGGTTTTCCTTTACTTTCTAGGAAGTCGTGTATTTCCTTTCTTAATTCAAATACTCTACTCAGAACTTTCTCACAACTTAGCAATTCTGTATCTATATCTTTCAACATGTCTCTGAACTGTCTATGGTTGAGCCCATGTCACCTTATTAAATTCACCATCTTCACCACAGGATTCAGTACACTGCTAATGTCCATATATTTAGCACACAAAGCTTGCTCGTTAATAATACAGTGCAGGAACATTGGTTGTGGAATATGTTTCTCATTACATATCTGCTTCACTTGTGCAACCAAGCCTTTCTTTATGCCACTCATGTTCTTTCCCCCATCAACAGTCATGACAGTCAAGTTAGTCCAGTCCAAGTTATAATCAACAAATGTTTTTCCCAATTCATTGAATATATCCTCTCCGGTAGCTGTGCCATACATGCTATGTAGAGAAGCCAGCTCTTGTGTTATGTCCATGTCTTCATCCACACCTCTAATGAACACAAGCAGTTGAGAGGTGGAACAGCTGTCCAGCGATTCATCCATTGCAATTGAAAAATGGCGAAACCGGCTTGCATTTCTTCGCTAATTCAGTGTTTGCTTTCGCTAGTGTTATTCGCAAATTTTATTGTAAAATACAGATAAAAATATTATATTTTTAAAATTATTACAAGGTCTCCAGGGGCCGGATCAGAGGGCCTCGCGGGCCGCATCTGGCCCGCGGGCCGTAGTTTGGAGACCCCTGATTTAAGCCCACCCCATGCAGCACTCATTTTATCTCTCAGTCTTTTTCTTGTGTCACATTTGATATAATTCAAAGCTGAAAACAGCTTGATCAAACAAATTCAGAATAGCACCGCCAAGTGTTTTCATTGATTTAAACTTATTGGGCAGAGAATTCCACGCTTTAAGGATTTCATTTTCATAACTATCAATTATGCTCTCCTGTGGGATCTCTATCAGTTGTGCTGTCCTGTGTTATCTCTATCAATTGTGCTGTCCTGTGTTATCTCTATCAATTGTGCTGTCCTGTGTTATCTCTATCAATTGTGCTGTCCTGCGCTACCTCTATCAATTGTGCTGTCCTGTGTTATCTCTATCAATTGTGCTGTCCTGTGTTATCTCTATCAATTGTGCTGTCCTGTGTTATCTCTATCAATTGTGCTGTCCTGTGCTACCTCTGTCAATTGTGCTGTCCTGTGTTATCTCTATCAATTGTGCTGTCCTGTGTTATCTCTATCAATTGTGCTGTCCTGTGCTACCTCTATAAATTGTGCTGTCCTGTGTTATCTCTATCAATTGTGCTGTCCTGTGTTATCTCTATCAATTGTGCTGTCCTGTGCTACCTCTATCAATTGTGCTGTCCTGTGTTATCTCTATCAATTGTGCTGTCATGTGTGACCTCTATCAATTGTGCTGTCCTGTGTGACCTCTATCAATTGTGATGTCCTGTGGGATCTCTTTACACTCCCTCTTCTCAAAAGTTGCACGCAGATCAGAGAACTTTATTTACCACGTAGGGCTTTCTTCAAATTCCAATAGCTCCATTTCCAGATTTTCAAGATCAAACCATTGTAAGCAAGAAGGATCAAGTTCTTCAAACTTAGATTTAACTGAGAATTAAGAAAAGACACGGTTGTTTCCGTCACACGGAACAACTGTAGCAATATGTCATTAAATTCTCCTTTGCAGCTGCTTTGATGTTCAAAAATTCTTTGTAGATTTCTTCTTGACTTGGAGGATTGTATGCAAATTCTTAAGATTTTAGCTGCCCACTTACAAAATCTCTTTCAAAATCATGCCGTTTTCTTTTCAATATTTTTATAACGCAAAAAATCCTTCCTGTCGTTGTCCCCAAGCCATGCAATTGGTTGTTCAGTACATTTAAGTGTTGTGTAAAATCTGTAACAAAATAAAATAAATTTTAAAAAATTGTTGTTAAGCCAGAAAATATCAGTGAGCTGTGGATAATTCTGACCCCTTTCTTTCAAAAATAGCCTAATTTCATCCACGCAGCTTACAAATCCCCCCAAATCAAGTCCTCTGCTCAACCATCGAACATTATTGTACAAGAGCAAAGTGTTATAATGTTGTACAAGAGCAAAGTGTTATAATTCTGTACAAGAGGAAAGTGTTATAATGTTGTACAAGAGCTAAGTGTTATAATGTTGTACAAGAGCTAAGTGTTATAATGTTGTACAAGAGCTAAGTGTTATAATGTTGTACAAGAGCTAAGTGTTATAATGTTGTACAAGAGCAAAGTGTTATAATGTTGTACAAGAGCTAAGTGTTATAATGTTGTACAAGAGCAAAGTGTTATAATGTTGTACAAGAGCTAAGTGTTATAATGTTGTACAAGAGCTAAGTGTTATAATGTTGTACAAGAGCTAAGTGTTATAATGTTGTACAAGAGCTAAGTGTTATAATGTTGTTGAACGTCATCAAGAAATGCTTGAAACTGTGGACAATTAAGAGCTCGAGTCATGATGTCATTCACCATTTTGGTGACATCTTTGAGACCATTGTCTAATATTTTTCAGCTGTCCCGGACACAAAGATCTTCTTGGCAAATGAGACAATGAAACTGATTAACTGGATGTTTTGCTTCTTTAAACAAAGAACTGGACTTCTTCTTCTTCTTCGTTCTCAAAATCTTTTGATAGAGGATTTAGACAGCAAGTCCTATATTTGTGATGAACTGCGCTGTGGCTGTCAGTTGATGGGGGAAAGAACTGGACGAAACCAGATGTTGTTTCTGTCATGCAAGGCGCACAATCTTTATTAATTGAAACACCTTTTTCTGGTCTTATGTCTTGTTGCAAAAAAGCTTCTATCATATTATGTAAATATCAATTCCTTGTGTTCTGTCGGGCAAAGATGACGATTTAACCAGCGGCTCTCTCATCGTAGCATCAACAGCATCACGAAAAATTATTGCTAGTGACGCGGTGGTCGAGTGGCAGCGCACTGCACTGTCGTACCGATGGTCACGGGTTCGAATCCGTGCGAAGGCAAGGGTTTGTTCCCGGGCCTAGGGCGTCCCTGAGTCACCCCGCTCTGAATGGTAATGCGTGGAACCCACAAAGCCGTGGCCTATGAATGCTGCATCACTTGCCAACAGATCATCTGTCATGGACGCAACTATCTTCTGCATAGAAGGAGCGTCTGTAAAGATAAGATAAGATAGTCTTGCATTTCTATTTATAACTGTGCTTTCATCAAGTCATATTGAGTAACAGAATGCCTTTTGTAAGTCAGTATTGAGCTGGGTACCGATATTAGTAACCATCCGAAGGATTCGATATTTACCAGTAGTTATGCTATGTGGCATCTATCGTATAGAATAGGAATGCGATAAAGCTTTTAAATAAAATACAAAATACATTAATGTGTAATAAAAACAATAAATTTGAGCTTTATTATGATACGACGGTAAACGTTTCGGCTAATGCCTTCATCAGTACAATAAACGTTAAGTATGTACTTACATAAGTAATAAAATTATATTTAAATTCTTAAGATATCATAAAATAGTTATGACATAAAAAGAAAGGAAAAACAACAAACAATGACACATGATCCTGTGTCACGGGCCACTTGATGTCACGGGCCACTTGTATGACATCAATGTCGGACTACTAACATCACACCAAAGTTGGATTACCCAGTTGACATCACACGTCACTCATATCTGTTACAGCTATACTTCGATCTTCAATTATTATAAAGACTTTAGCTCAACGGTTGAATTCATTGAAGGTACATTTATTTTCACAAGGCAATTATTACTACTCCGGTTGAAACAACTTAATATGTACTGCACTAATTCGACGCGAGTTTTCACCATTGCTAATGAAGACTCTCGATTTTAAATTATTATAAAGACTTGAAGCTCAGCTGTTGTATTCATTGACACTGGATTTCTTTTCTTACCACACTAATTCAACATATATTTACAACGTAGCGAGGTGTATAAAATGTTATCTTAATCACGATCTTTCCATAGCTATAAATTCTAAGGTCAATTGCCGTTTCAACACCGTTGCGCCCCCACTTTTCCAGGGTCTGAAGATCCGTTGGTTAAATTGTTTTGTTTTGTTTTCTTTTATTTGTTTTGTTTTTTTCATTTAAGATCGCGAATGGGTTTATAAATGTTGTAATTGGAGGTGATCTGTATTAAGTTAGGCGTCTCTTTAAATTTAGTAATATTATAATGAAAATTGCCGATGGAGAGAACAAAAAATGAACGGCTTCTTGCAACTATTATAGGAGGATCATTTGGAACATTGCCAACTTCTGGAGGCACCAACAGGCCAATATTCCCTCTAAGATTTTTAGGTCTATGTGCAAATAACAAACTCTTGAAGTTGTACGGTTTCCATTTTTGTAAAATTATTCACCCGACAACCACAGGCGTTATTTTATCCTTGCGCGGTAATTCTAAACTGCTGGGCGTCATCGGTCAGGTATCTGCGCGGCCGCGCAGCTTCAATGTATCATTGCCTACAGCTCCTATTTCCAGCAAATTTTAATTTTTTAATTTTTTTACAGCCAATTGTTATTGTTTAAAGTTATATTTCCAGCCAATTGATCCCCCCCCCCAAGTTATCTCGATGAAGCACTTTGTCTAGCAGAGCACCTGCCCTTGCGTCGCCAAACTTCACTGGTGTGACCTCACCTAATATGACGCTACAAAACAATCTTCAGATTGCGATACACTCGTGTGCCCACTCGACACGAGGCGACATAAAAAAGGTGCTTTAAAAAAAAAGAGAGCATCAGCATAGTTATGGGGCACCACGCCACCTCCACCAGCCCCACCCACCACGCCACCTCCACCCCCACCACCCCCAGTTTCTGAGAGCCATTCATTATTTCCGTAACTGAGCGATGATAAAACCAGTTAATATAAAAACTTAAGGATACCTTGTAGGAGGGTTGGGGCGCTAGGCTATAAATAACCAAACGGCACGTGCCGGGCAACAAAGACTTGACGCCCCCCTCCCCCCCCCCACAACCTCAGCTGCCCCCTCGCCACCAACCCTTGTCCCCACGCGTTCCGATACCCTACCCTAACCAGATGTCGCTCGGGCATAAAGCAGGAACTAGGACGAAACACAAAAAGAGGCTAAATTGAATTCCCTGTTGTTGTTTTTTGTGTTGCTAGTGATACGATGCCACCTAGATAAGGACTTACACCTGCCGTAATAAAGTCATGTCTCGCTTTACGTGTGCCGCTTTTGGTGTGCCACATTTTGTGTGGAACAACCGCTTCTAAAAGTTGAGTTCTTAGGTTGTTAAAGTAATAATGAAATGAGGTACCAGTTTTCGGCCTTGTGTTTTTAACAATGTTACCTTTGACCTTTAACTTTGTCTATGATGTTACGATTTTTCAATGTTATTTCCCCTGAGGTACTGTGTTCAATTATGTAGGTTAACAACGTCGCTTGAAAAAAGGGTGGGGGGGGGGAAACAATACCTACAACAAAACCTGAATTGACTCCATGGGTTGGAGACTCACACCTAGTGATGTTTGTAGCTTACACAAACCAAACACGATTGAACTATGATTGAGTTGGGTTTTAACTTTTTGAGCCTCAGCTACACACTATCAATTTAGTTTCTCTTATCTTTTTTGATTAATTTGTAAACAACTTCTACAAACTATTATGAAAGGCCAAACTTCATCATAAAGCGTTGGTAAAGGTACAACAAATAGACTATAAGGTCTTAAAACTGCAAAACATGCGTTGGCCTGGCCACATGACGTACTTTTGAACTGAGGCCCCTCCTCTCAGCCCTACCCCCCCCCGCCCCCCCCCCGCCCCCCACGGTGTAAGGGTATTCACCCTTCGGACGAAAGCCACTGTTTTCGGTCGTCTCCCCCCCCCACCCCATCCCTTACTTTGCGCGTGCCGTTACTTCTTTATGAGTGCAGGTACCGGAAGTCGCGTGCCGTTACTGAGGTGAGCGGCAGGTGGTAACTTACCACGTGCGGGAGGAGGGGCCACGGTGGGGAGGGGGGAAACAATGGGTGATAACTTTGACTTGTCTCGCTTTGTTACCGTGCAGAGTTACCTGTCGTGACTCTACAAAGGTCATCAGGGGTATTAGCGGCAGCTGTAAGTACACATCGTGTACAATGATTGACTTTTCAGTGAGGGAAAAAGGGGTGTGGAGGAGGTTCATATTACAACTATGATGTTATATAGTTGACAACACATGCTCTTTAAAAATGATTTCGTGTGTTTGTTTGTTTGTTTAACGGAGAAGACGGGTCTTTTTGACCAAATATCCCCAGAGGTGGGGTGGGGACATTTTAATTAAATCTTCGGGTAAATTTATAGGTGAGGGAAGGTATGTCTGAATGACCCGTCGGGGGTTGTTGATTATTAAAGTGGAGAGTATGGAAGTGACATTGATTCTTTTCATATCGTTACAAGCAACCATCTTATGTCTTTTTGAATAGGATCCTTTTTAAATTTCCGTTTTTATAATCTTTAATTGATATCAACGCTGTAAGTCAATCTCGCCAAAGGAATAAAAATATGATCACGTCTTACTTGAAAAGACATGAATTTTTAGCGCAATTTCCCCATAGAGAAATTGGGATAATAAGTTTGAAGAATCTGTCCGTATGGATCTCTGTTCGAGCTTGCACAGGCAACTCCTCCTGAACCATGCCAGATAGAGGTGTCGGGTCTTTTGCAAATATGTTAAGGAGGTCCCAAGGATGTGCAAGGGACAAAAAAATCACGAAAAGGTTTTCTGGATTTACTAGAAAATCCAAAAAAAAATTAAATTAAAAAATAACGAAAAAATATCAGTATTTTGTCAATTTCTCGCCAACCATAACATCTATCGGGTTGAAATAAACGCCAAACGGTAGCTAATAATATTTAGAAAAATGTTTGAGAGGAATTTTTTTAAAATCTCTTTTCATTCGACTCGCGTAATATTAGCAGCAATTTTTAGATAGCAATTGTTTTGCTAACTTTCAAAATTATTGATTTCAAATTACTTTTAATCTAATCTAGAATGATTTCCCTTTAAAAAAAAAGTCCGAAATTCTTTGCTTCAAATCAACGTGTTTTCACCGCAAAAGAAGCGTTTGAATCACTTATTATTAAAATTATGTGTGATCGTTATTTACTTGCTGAATACTATTTAGTGATTTGTCTATAAAATTGTAATGGACTAATTGGAAATTGCACTTAAATACTCATTCGAGTTTTTATTACTTGTTTTATTACGGGTATAATTAGTATTATGGCTATGCTACTGCCAGGGTAAGTGTTGAACTGCATTATCCCATCTTCCTATTGGCGTACACCACCAGCTAGATACAATTGTCTCACATTTGTCCAGTGGCGTAGCTAGGGATTTGCATGGATTTGGAGCCCCGGGGGCTTGGCCTCTTTGGGGGGCCTTGCCTACACGATGAAAATTGGTAGGAGAAATAACCCAATGTTTATTTATTTATTTTGTACACTTATATTGCGCAGTACCCAGCCTACGGCTTTAGAACATTTCCAACAGGATAATGATCTTTAATGTACAGGAGAATGATCTTGAATGTAAAGGAGAATGATCTTGACTGTACAGGAGAATGATCTTGACTGTACAGGAGAATGATCTTTAATGTACATGAGAATGATCTTGACTGTACAGGAGAATGAGCGTGACTGTACAGGATAATAATCTTTAATGTACATGAGAATGATCTTTAATGTACAGGAGAATGATCTTGACTGTACAGGAGAATGATCTTGCATCTACAAGAGAATGATCTTGACTGTACAGGAGAATGATCTTGCATCTACAAGAGAATGATCTTGAATTTACAGGAGAATGATCTTGACTGTACAGGAGAATGATCTTGCATCTACAAGAGAATGATCTTGACTGTACAGGGAAATGATCTTGATTGTACAGGATAATGATCTTAAAAACACACGAATATAATCTTGAATAATTTACAGGGTGATCTTTCAAGTGTACGGTGATCTTCAATGTAGACAATGGCTTAGCCTGTAATATTGTTTAGTCAACTGTAGTCAGCCATCTTAACATGATACATGGATGGCCATCTTAACATGATACATGGATGGCCATCTTAACATGATACATGGATGGCCATCTTAACATGATACATGGATGGCCATCTTAACATGATACATGGATGGCCATCTTAACATGATACATGGATGGCCATCTTAACATGATACATGGATGGCCATCTTAACATGATACATGGATGGCCATCTTAACATGATACATGGATGGCCATCTTAACATGATACATGGATGGCCATCTTAACATGATACATGGATGGCCATCTTAACATGATACATGGATGGCCATCTTAACATGATACATGGATGGCCATCTTAACATGATACATTGATGGCCATCTTAACATGATACATGGATGGCCATCTTAACATGATACATGGATGGCCATCTTAACATGATACATGGATGGCCATCTTAACATGATACATGGATGGCCATCTTAACATGATACATGGATGGCCATCTTAACATGATACATGGATGGCCGTCTTAACATGATACATGGATGGCCATCATTCAATATGACGTAGCTTGTCGCTCTTTTCAAGTTTTTACCGTCCTGTGAGGGTTATTGACATGTTCAGTTTAATTACCAGACACTTTGTTCTATATGTCCTGTGAGTGTCATTGACATGTTCAGTTTAATTACCAGACACTTTGTTCTATATGTCCTGTGAGGGTCATTGACATGTTCAGTTTAATTACCAGACACTTTGTTCTATATGTCCGGTGAGGGTCATTGACATGTTCAGTTTAATTACCAGACACTTTGTTCTATATGTCCTGTGAGGGTCATTGACATGTTCAGTTTAATTACCAGACACTTTGTTCTATATGTCCTGTGAGGGCCATTGTCATATTCAGTTTAATTACCAGACACTTTGTTCTATATGTCCTGTGAGGGTCATTGACATGTTCAGTTTAATTACCAGACACTTTGTTCTATATGTCCTGTGAGGGCCATTGTCATATTCAGTTTAATTACCAGACACTTTGTTCTATATGTCATGTGAGGGTCATTGACATGTTCAGTTTAATTACCAGACACTTTGTTCTATATGTCCTGTGAGGGTCATTGACATGTTGAGTTTAATTACCAGACACTTTGTTCTATATGTCCTGTGAGGGCCATTGACATGTTCAGTTTAATTACCAGACACTTTGTTTTATATGTCCTGTGAGGGTCATTGACATGTTCAGTTTAATTACCAGACACTTTGTTCTATATGTCCTGTGAGGGCCATTGTCATATTCAGTTTAATTACCAGACACTTTGTTCTATATGTCCTGTGAGGGTCATTGACATGTTGAGTTTAATTACCAGACACTTTGTTCTATATGTCCTGTGAGGGCACTTTGTTCTATTCCCTACTCTGGTCGACTATCGGAGGAGATAAAGGGGACAAAACCGGGTGGCAGGCGAAGGGGCAGCCATTGTTAGCCCCTCTCTGCCAAATGTCCCCTGTCCTTAGGTCCCTCATCGGCACGTGCCGCCACACCTGCCCGTTAAACCGGTTACTCGTCCACACCCCAGACTCTGTGACCCAGAAATCTGACCTCACGGAGTTCAACGTGAGACAACACCGAGAATACCGTTACTGTCTCGACCAATCAGATGGCGAACAGCTATTCCAGAAGCCAATGGCAGATGTGCTGTGCATGTATTTGACTAATGGTTGGTTTTCAATTCCCTTTCTTCGCTGAAAAACGTATTTGGTGTCTAATCTGAAATAGAACAATACCGAGATAATTGGAAGAGGACCTTTCAACATAATAATGTGGATTTATTCGACAGATAATTATTGTTTTAGAGCACAAAATGTTGAAGAAGTAATTACAACAGGCAGTTACTACAGAGACACACAACTAACGGTTACCAGACAATTGAACACTAGACAAAAAAGACAAGACATTTGAACACAAGACAACTGAAAACAAGACAATTGAACACAAGACAATTGAACACAAAACAATTGAAGACAATAACACAAGACAATTGAACACAAGACAATTGAAGACAATAACACAAGACAATTGAACACAAGACAATTGAACACAAGAGAATTAAACACAAGCAGTTGAACACAAGACAATTGAACACACGACAATAACACAAGACAATTGAACACAAGAAAATACAACACAACACATGGTCATACAACACAACACGCGGTCATATAACACAAACACACGGTCATATAACACAAACACACTGTCATATAACACAAACACACTGTCATATAACACATAACACACTGTCATACAACACAAACACACGGTCATATAACACAAACACACTGTCATACAACACAAACACACGGTCATATAACACAAACACACTGTCATACAACACAAACACACTGTCATACAACACAAACACACGGTCATATAACACAAACACACTGTCATACAACACAAACACACTGTCATACAACACAAACACACTGTCATACAACACAAACACACGGTCATATAACACAAACACACTGTCATACAACACAAACACACTGTCATACAACACAAACACACTGTCATATAACACAAACACACTGTCATACAACACAAACACACTGTCATGCAACAGAAACACACGGTCATATAACACAAACACACTGTCATACAACACAAACACACTGTCATACAACACAAACACACGGTCATATAGCACAAACACACTGTCATATAACACAAACACACTGTCATACAACACAAACACACGGTCATATAACACATAAAACACAAGAAATTATCAAAATCACAAATACAAACAACTACCCACTAAAAAACCCACAAACATGGACACACAAGACTAAACACGTGGACACACAAGACTCAACTCTGGACAGACAAGCTTCAACACATGGACACACAAGACCCAACACATGGGCACACAAGACTCAATACATGGACAAACATGACTCAACACATGGACACACAAGACCCAACACATGGACACACAAGACTCAATACATGGACAAACATGACTCAACACATGGACACACAAGCTTCAACACATGGACACACAAGTCCCAACACATGGACACACAAGACTCAATACATAGACACACAAGACTTAACACATGGACACACAAGACTCAATACATAGACACACAAGACTCAACACATAGACACACAAGACTTAACACATGGACAAACAAGCTGCATGTTTATGATTTAAAAAAAAACGCAAACACATGGCCTCACCAACACATTTCGAAAGACACGTGTGTGTTGATATTGGTTATTTCTTTATTATTCACTTTTTATCAATCATTGATCTCTTGCATGTCAGTTGACTTTGAAAAACGAACAAGTTCAACATGTTATTTTATGAACATGTGGCCTATGGCCTATGGCATAAACTATTGTGGCGATTGCATTCAGAAAACATGTGATTTCCACCGATGGTTCTCACAAAGTGATTTCCCCACCCATTAAAAAAAAAGTTGTGATTCTGACACGTGGTACGATCTACCCTATCACTGTGGGCCAGCCGTTTGTGAAACATGTTGACCAACACAGAACAGCTGTGTCATATTAAACAGACAGTGGACATCATGGCCGACCCTCAACCAACCACAAACTTGGGGAGCAACACAGAACAGTTGTGTCATATTAAACACACAGTGGACATCATGGCCGACCTCAACCAACCACAAACTTGGGGAGCAACACAGAACAGCTGTGTCATATTAAACACACAGTGGACATCATGGCCGACCCTCAACCCACCACCCTCAACCCACCACCCTCAACCCACCACCCTAACCACCAACACCCACGTCTGACGACGTTAGAGAAAACACGGCGACACATTTCTTCCTGAAATCAACCTCAATTTGAATACCCGAAACTGGGGTTCAGGCAAGATGTCGGTGGGTCAGGCTGACCCGATGTAATGCGCGTGCCCTGCTTGACTTTGTCTGCTCGCTCAGACAGGAGACAAATTATCGATTGTCACACAACTGCATTAGGAAACAAAACTAGCGGGCAGACGACGGCCTTCTCATTGGGGTCAATGACCTACTCGCATTTGTCGGGGTCAAACTGTTGGTGGATCATGGAGATAGCCGGTGGATTTGGAGGACATTTGTGTGGTGGAGTGTTACAGAACATTAGTCTGGTGGATTGCTGCACGCCATTGGTCTGGTGGATTGCTGCACGCCATTGGTCTGGTGGATTGATCCATGAAATTGGTCTGCTGGATTTTTTTCAGCGGAATAAGTGTTCTGGATTGCTTATTTTATTCTATTGTAATAGTTTTTATTTTTATTTTTCTTTTTATTTTAAATGGTTAAGTTAGCGGCTGCCCATGTAGGAGCCCATGATATTTGTATTTCCTACACTTAGCTGATTAGGAAACTTTACACAAAAGGAAACAGTGTTAATTGCGAGTTCTCTCTTTATATAATGTCGAGTTAAACATTCATAATACAAACTTTGTGATAGAGACCAGTGGGGGGCGTAGCATAGGTCTTCAGCGTCCGGGACCAAATGTGAGAATGATTCGGTTCTTACTCGTTACTTTTGAAGAGATAATCATAATGGGCTTCAGGTTATTAAAACATTTTCTGTGTCCATTGTGTGATCACAATACTTTTTAGCGCCAAGACTATAGACACCCCCCACACCACGCTACTGGGGGCCAGACTTAAAGCCTCATCTTCAAGCTAAGGACAACTCAATCACCGGCCGTACTATCCCATTAGACTGTCATTTGCAGATCTGATGTTCCTATTTGAGCTGTCTCGGTCAGACCAACAATACACACGACATAGATCACAGGAGCTTGAAGACATCATCTCTATGTCTATGTTGACTACAACTGAACTAATAGCTGGGGTTCTATGTTGCATTGATAAGCATAGATCGTGCATCATCATGCTACAAACATGACATGAGTTAAAATGTGTTCATAAATAATAATATTTTAAATTTAGAAACAGAGCCAAAACAAATCTTTGTTTTTTTTAAACGTATGTTATCATAAAGCGTAGGGACTAATTGCAGACGCGTAGGAATCTATTTATTTATTTATTTCCAACTCAAATATTGCAACACGTTTTCTAAAGCAGTAAACATAGAAATAAATTCCTTTTTTATACCAAAATTAACTAAAAGATTTGTCCTATTTGATTATTTTATTGGTTACCGAGTACACATACTTTTAGAATTAAGCGTGGAAAGCAGAAAAAAAGGGTGATCATGGTGGTAAGTGCTAACCAGGTCTTGGTAACGTCACTAAGGTTGGATGGTCTGGGACTAAAAAGTTTTCATGACATTCAAATTATAGGATTATATCAAAACATAAAAGAAACTATAAAAAACGCGAAAAGATAATCAGAAAGCTGAACATAACACAGGCGTGGGCGTATATTATCAATGATCATCTGACTGGAACCAGCTTCGTTCGTTTCGTTGATGTCAGATTTCGAATTAATTTCTTGATGTGTTGGGTTATTATTAAAATTCTTATACTTTTTTTCTCAAAAATAGTTAAGAATTTTTGCATAAGATATCTATTTTAAAAAAAGTATATATTTTTTAACTTTAAAAGAAAATTACACATTAAATATTGATCCGATTCGGAGGACGGACTTTGGCTTGAATATTTCTTTTAACAGAAATCTGGCAACACCTGACAAGATGTCAGTCATCTGAATGTGGTCTTACACACTCACAGACACACACACACAACCATACATACACACGTGGGTTGACACGACAAGTCAAGCACACACATACCTCGTGTTGGTCTAGTTCATGTGCTATACAGACACGGTTCAAGTTGGCCCGGAACATGAACTGCACACACCGCCCCTGTTGATATAGTTGAGTAAGTCCTACACACATAGGACAGTGACGACACAGTCTGATATAGTTGACAAAGACACGTCCCTGTTTTATTGAGCTCTAACTACACCCACATTTTACTGACACTACACACCAACATTTTAACGCTAACTACACACCCACATTTTAACACTAACTACACACCCACATTTTAACACTAACTACACACCCACATTGTAACACTAACTACACACCCACATTTTAACACTAACTACACACCCAGATTTTAACACTAACTACACACCCATATTGTAACACTAACTACACACCCACATTGTAACACTAACTACACACCCACATTTTAACACTAACTACACACCCACATTGTAACACTAACTACACACCCACATTGTAACACTAACTACACACCCACATTGCAACACTGACTACACACCCACATTGTAACACTAACTACACACCCACATTGTAACACTGACTACTCACCAAAATTTTAACACTGACTACACACCCACATTTTAACACTGACTACACACTCACGGTTTTATTGAACACCGCAGATCGATGTGCGTGAGTAATAAATGGCGTACATTAATGGTGTCGCCAAGTAATGTTACACAAAAATGTCTAGACAATCAACACACTTCGTACTGGCTTTACCTTAGAACTTAACTACACACCAAGGTTGGCATGCCCCTCCCCCCAGGCGGTGCTAACACCAGCTCCACCCCTGCACACACATGCATTACCATTTGGCCATTTGCATTAACTACTGACATGCACACCTCGATTCCATTTGTTAAAATAACTTAAAATAACACTAAAATGTTTCAGGCTCTTAGACTCTTAAGAATAAGCAGTAATACACTGTGATACAATGTAACAGAATATGTGATACAATGTAACAGAATATGTGATATATATAATGTAACAGAATATGTGACACAATGTGACGTAATAAATAACACAATTTGACATAAAAGTGACACAATATAGACAAAATGATTAAAACGATTTGACAGTATGTGAAACGATCTGACACGCTAAGTGACACAATGTAACAGAATCAGTGACACACTGTGACAGAATAAAAGACACATTGTGTTGAATGTGCGGCCATCGCAAGTGCCCCACATCAAACGTGTGTCCACATAATGAGGCAAGTTTTATTGGAATAGAGAAACGTTCACTTTCTAAATGGCGAATCTCTCTCACACCAAATTTATTAAATTTTTATTGAATTAGTATTAATGTAAAAGAATAGAAATAAACACAAGACATTAGCTATCAATACATCGGAGAATTTCTTCAAAACAAGATATTTGCCATCGACACATCTGAGACATTCTTCAACACGCTAGCAACACATGAAAATAGTCCAGGTAACGAGAGAAGGTGGATGCAAATCTTTAGATAAACCCTGAGGTGATGGGCTGAAACGTCGAGTAATGCCGCATTCACATCATAATCCTACATTAAAGACTGACTGTACATGTACTTCAAAAAATTTTTAACATATCGTGATACAAAAAAATGGAACATATTGACATATTGAACCATTAAGCAACTGTTTTATATGATACACTACACAACACTACACAATGAAAGGGAGAGTAGATACCACAGATTAGTGAGATAGCATGCAACTCAAAGCAGTGTTGGCACACATGGAGCCTCGCTGAACTGCATAAGCGATGACGACTTGTGTGACAAAGAAAATGCAACTCTTGTACAGGAAGCAGCACTTGAAGGTTTGCACCGAAGATGACACCGCCCCACCCCCCTCCCCCCACCCCTCGATTCCACGGGTCCAGCGCACAGGCAGGTGATAGAGCTGCACCTTGCCATTCAATAATCTCAGGCCCAGTAACATCTACAAGGGCGGCATTCCTCAGACAGCCAGTGACCCACTGACCCAGTCAACATGTCACGTGACAGCTCCAAGCACTTCTTTCTCGTGCTCGTAAAAAAGAATCTATTTCTCAACGGCTCGCTATAATTATCTGCCATAACCTCAATCTCTTTGTCCTATTATGTGTTTGCTTCATCTGCGCAGTGGACGTTTCTTCGATCTTCAGCACTTTAGTTTGGAGATTACTTTAATTCAACAAGTCACGTTGAAGGTTACTTTGCCTCACACGTGTTACTTTGGTTTTATAAAGCTAATTTGGAGAATACTTTAAATATGTTTTAATTAACATGGTTTAATTAATGATTAATTTTATCTGAATGTGCATTTGCCATCAATATTTATGTGAAGCGTGATGCGTCCAGCCCCGTGTTGTGGTAGATCGTAATACAAGCTCCAACTAAATCCTAAAAATAATTGTACTTCGATCTCGGCACATTACTTTCCAAAAAGCCAATGGAATTTCAACATATTAACTTTATTAACTTGATTGCACAGCGTTTCCACGGCGTCATTTCATATTATTTTCAAAGTATAACACAACCTTCACCTCCTGGGTCAAATATGTAGCATATCCATCAAAATTGAGTACCTCCATCATTTGCCCATTCAGCGCCCCCCTCCCGCCCACACACAACACAAACAGATCTCTATTGCCCTGGCTAGAGGCACGGTTCCAAAAATCTCATTGAAATATGTTAAACATGTTTGTACGACATATAGAGATACTCTAATCATATAAATATATAATTGCGTGAACGCCACCCTGTTAGAGTTACAAACAAAATATTAAATGATTCAATGCATTCTTTCAATATAGGCAAACCAAACAGTGACAGTGATACACTTCGTAAAGAAATGCAAACTCTTTTCCTGCCCTTTAACTATATTAATTTTTATACAAAAGAAGTGATTATGCCCCGTATTTAAATATGTTATTTAGTCAATAAATATGTATATATATATATATATATATATATATGTGTGTGTGTGTGTGTGTGTGTGTGTGTGTGTGTGTGTGTGTGTGTGTGTGTGTGTGTGTGTGTGTGTGCGTATTCTTATATTTTGTAGTAGCAAACATGAATTATAACGAAGCTTTAATGCAACTTATTTTGAAGAAAATGTTTAAAAAGTAAGAAGAAAGTATTAAGTAGCTAAAAGAAAGTTACAAATAAAAAATAAAATAATTGATATATTAAGTAGGTCAACTAACTAACTGGTATTCATAAAAGGGTTTTAAATATATGTGCTTTGATTATTTTATTGACGAGAGAGAATGAAATCAAATGATTTAAAAGCAGTTGTTACTAAGTGAATTTCAAGTGATTTTATGAATTTGAGAATGAAATTCTTGAATAATGGTTAAAAGTTGGGATAAAAAATAAAACCAGAAATTAAAAGAGGATTGGAAAAATAAAGAAATAAATTCCTTTAAAATTAATGACGAGATATGCAAAGTTTAATTGATAACTAATAAATAAATACAGGAATAAGACTTGAAAAGACGAATGTAGATAGGAAATGAAATCTTTAGAGTCAGTGAAGGTTATTTTATTTTTAAAATCAACTTTATCAATGAAATGTATCCAACAACTGAAGGAGAGAATAAAGAATGACACCAATAAAAGTAAAGGGATAAAATAAGGTCAGGAAAGATTTCAGTTCACGTCTGCTGTAACCTGACCTTGCAGCCCGGCAATAAACGCGAACTTCTTGAACACCGGAAGTCAGGTACCGACTTATAGAGGCCAATGTTCTCGTGGGA
Organism: Ampullaceana balthica; assembly: GCA_944989445.1. Taxonomy (NCBI): domain Eukaryota; kingdom Metazoa; phylum Mollusca; class Gastropoda; family Lymnaeidae; genus Ampullaceana; species Ampullaceana balthica. The sequence goes on from CALYLW010000432.1 coordinate 44,926, forward strand.
GCTGCAGACTATGTTGGCTCAGCAAATATTCCCTAGCAGCTACACTGTCAGCAATTTTGGCTCAGCAAATATTCCCTAGCAGCTACACTGTCAGCAATTTTGGCTCAGCAAATATTCCCTAGCAGCTACACTACCAGCAATGTTGGCTCAGCAAATATTCCCTAGCAGCTACAGTGTCAGCAATTTTGGCTCAGCAAATATTCCCTAGTAGCTACCCTCCCAACAAGTTTGGCTCAGCAAATATTCCCTAGTAGCTACACTACCAGCAATGTTGGCTCAGCAAATATTCCCTAGTAGCTACGCTCCCAGCATTTGTGGCTCAGCAAATATTCCCTAGTAGCTACACTACCAGCAATGTTGGCTCAGCAAATATTCCCTAGTAGCTACGCTCCCAGCATTTTTGGCTCAGCAAATATTCCCTAGTAGCTACACTACCAGCAATGTTGACTCAGCAAATATTCCCTAGTAGCTACCCTCATTAAAAAATTCCAGTATTAGGAGACGGCGCTTCCAGAATTTCGAGACCAGGGAAAATGATGCGCTGGACGCTCGATATGACGATAAACAGCAGTAAGACCAGGCAAAATCATGCGCTCAACGCTCGATATGAAGATATGAACCGTCAAAAAAGATGTTGGCCATCTTTCTTCACAAATGAACTGAATGGGGCAATAACTTCATGTAATAATTAGCATTGGCATTTTCCATAATAACACATTCAACGAATTGGAAATTATTTTAACGTAACGATTTTTTCCCCACTCCGCTGTTCAAACAATCAGGATAGCAATAGTAACAAGATATTCTGTAGATATTTTATGTTAATTCGGACTAGAGAACCTTTCTATGGGCAAATATTTGCTAGCAGCGACTGATGGTAGGGCAATTTAGACTGATGGTAAGGCAATATAGACTGATGGTAAGGCCATATAGACAACCCATCATATAGACTGGTGTTAGGGCAATGTAGACTGATGATATGGCCATATAGACAACCCAGCGGGGACTAATGGTAGGTATCTGTCTAAGACCGTGAGATATCTGCTAAGAAAATGCTACGGGCTTTTGGTTGATTGTGTCATGCTGGTGGCAAACGTTCAGTACAGAGACTGCATGGCGGGGAGGGTGTGGCAGGGTAAGAAGCAGGTGACGTAATGCACGCGATGTGGCGTCTATTGGCTCGTGCTGATAAATGAATGTACCCCCCACCCCCCCTCCCTTTTTTTAAAATCCGACCACCCAAACCCCTCTCACTGCATAAAAGCTGTGTCCCATTTATGTATCATCGACAGACCCCCTCCACCCACTATTCCCCCCCCACCCACTATTTCCACCCTCCTCCCACTATTTCTCCCTCCCCCCCATCGTCCCCTTATTTCTGATGATTGCATAGAGAGCAGACGACAAAACGAAGCATTGTAAGGACAAATTACCATACAGCTGTGCAGCTAAACTAGGAGTTATCTTATAGGTCTTTGGACTTACCTCCCCTTGCGTAATGGCCCTATATACATCTACCCCGTCATCGACTTAGTGTGTGTGTGGGGGGGGGGTGCTCTCCACAGAAAGCTACTAGTCACTAGTGTGTCTACGGGCTGGCGTGTCTGATTTGTTACATGTGAGTCAAGGACTTCGTACAGACGCCTATTCTCATTGAGGGGTTGATAGATTCATTGATGACATACTTTGTACAGGAAAGTGTTTCATTAAGAATATTTTAACATAATGTAGTTGACCTTAAAAGTAATATATAACTTTTTATTTAAGAACTATTTTACTCATTGGGCGTTGCAACAAAATCAAAAGAAAGAAAAAACCCAAGGGAAAAAATATGTCTGAAACATTTGCGAGAGTGTACTCAAAAACTTCCTGAAGTTTCATCGCGATCCGATGAATGGTGTATTAAAACATAATGGACAAACATGCAGAAATCTATATATATTGTATATTGATATATTCGGATAAATACGTTTATTTTTTTAATTAATTAATCTGTTTATTAAATAATATAGTTAATTAATTAACACGTTAGACAATATTAGTCCCGAACTACCACCGTGACTATTGTCAAATTAAAGGCTTCTACTGTAGAAACTTTTAAAAGAAATGTATTTTGATACACTTTTATGATGAACTTTTACCCTGGTTATTTGGACTTTCAGGGTAAAAAATTTTTCACAATCTAGGATGCTCATCTACTATTATTCCGTTGGTATGCAAGACAATGGGACAAGGGTGCACTCAATATATGCCAGACAATGGGACAAGGGTGCACTGAATATATGCCAGACAATGGGACAAGGGTGTACTCAAGATCACCACGAATTAAAAAAAATATTCATGTGAAATATTTGATAATTGATACTTTGATATGTTCCAACTTCGTCTGTAAATGAAGGAGAATCGGCACCGATATAATTTAGACAGAAGAATCTCTGTCAGACTAACATTGGCGGAAACTAGGGAGTAGAGATGGCACATTCACGAGATGACAAATGAGCATTGTCGCACGTAAAGCTACCTGAACTAAAGGGGCACTTGAATGGACCCAAACTGCCGAAATTGTGAAGAGAAGGTTGACCAGTGTCCGATGAGTCGCAGCAGCCAATGGTGACTTGGACAGGCCGTTTAAAGAAACGTGGGTCAGTCTTGCAATTGACGGGAATGTCTGCTTGGGGAGACCAGCTAGTGATGTTATTAAGATGAGACACCCTGGGAATGTCTGCTTGGGGAGACCAGCTAGTGATGTTATTAAGATGAGACTCACCCTGGGAATGTCTGCTTGGGGAGACCAGCTAGTGATGTTATTAAGATGAGACTCACCCTGGGAATGTCTGCTTGGGGAGACCAGCTACTGATGTTATTAAGATGAAACTCACCCTGGGAATGTCTGCTTGGGGAGACCAGCTAGTGATGTTATTAAGATGAAACTCACCCTGGGAATGTCTGCTTGGGGAGACCAGCTAGTGATGTTATTAAGATGAAACTCACCCTGGGAATGTCTGCTTGGGGAGACCAGCTAGTGATGTTATTAAGATGAAACTCACCCTGGGAATGTCTGCTTGGGGAGACCAGCTAGTGATGTTATTAAGATGAAACTCACCCTGGGAATGTCTGCTTGGGGAGACCAGCTAGTGATGTTATTAAGATGAGACTCACCCTGGGAATGTCTGCTTGGGGAGACCAGCTAGTGATGTTATTAAGATGAAACTCACCATGACCAGTCTACTCTATTGTATACATTTTTAAAGAATGGACGCAGATTACGTGAGTAGCTTATAGAGTTGTCTGCTTACGTTTCATTCAAAATTTACCCGTGTGTTCAAGTATGAGCTCGTTCCCAGAGTAAGGGGCGGGCGACGTACGCGAAGACTAGTGAGTACGATGGCTCATAGAAAGACATTTGTGCGCGGCCCGAATATAAGATGATTTGAAACAGCAACAACCACATGGTTATAAATATCAGTCAGCGTGGCTGCAGCTGTCAATGAACGTGATAACACTGAGACGTAACAATAATTGTATTACAAATGGGACGAGCTCGTCTTTTACTCTAGACAGCAGAAACATGTCAAACAAGAGTCGATAGGTTGGACAGACAGCACAACATGGGGCTGATATATGAGACGACGTCAGACCAACCAACTTATGTTGGACAGACAGCACAACATGGGGCTGATATATGAGACGACGTCAGACCAACCAACTTATGTTGAACAGACAGCACACCATGGGGCTGATATCTGAGACGACGTCAGACCAACCAACTTATGTTGGACAGACAGCACAACATGGGGCTGATATATGAGACGACGTCAGACCAACCAACTTATGTTGGACAGACAGCACAACATGGGGCTGATATATGAGACGACGTCAGACCAACCAACTTATTTTGAGCAGACAGCACACCATGGGGCTGATATATGAGACGACGTCAGACCAACCAACTTCTGTTGGACAGACAGCACAACATGGGGCTGATATATGAGACGACGTCAGACCAACCAACTTATGTTGGACAGACAGCACAACATGGGGCTGATATATGAGACGACGTCAGACCAACCAACTTATGTTGGACAGACAGCACAACATGGGGCTGATATATGAGACGACGTCAGACCAACCAACTTATGTTGGACAGACAGCACACCATGGGGCTGATATATGAGACGACGTCAGACCAACCAACTTATGTTGGACAGACAGCACAACATGGGGCTGATATATGAGACGACGTCAGACCAACCAACTTATGTTGGACAGACAGCACAACATGGGGCTGATATATGAGACGACGTCAGACCAACCAACTTATGTTGGACAGACAGCACAACATGGGGCTGATATATGAGACGACGTCAGACCAACCAACTTATGTTGGACAGACAGCACAACATGGGGCTGATATATGAGACGACGTCAGACCAACCAACTTATGTTGGACAGACAGCACACCATGGGGCTGATATATGAGACGACGTCAGACCAACCAACTTATGCATTGCACTGATTTGTGGCATAACGCCTGTAAACAACTGGAAAGCATTCTCCGTCTTTCTCAACAACAAAAATTGGTAGAAAAAATAAGCTGTTTAGAAAACTCGACGATAGCAAACTTCCTGTATATTATAGTTGCTGACAGGTGATCTTCTCTAGGCATATATACACATTTTTATTCATATGTAAAAGAGCTGGAACTGAATTAACTAAATGTTTTTGAAAATATATTTAAAATGACAGAAAATTGTATAATGTCCAGCAAATGCTGGACAGGTTTAAAGATACGATCAGAGACTTCATGGCAGAGAAATATTCTGATATTTCTTGTATCTCGGGGCACACTGGAAATTACTGTTTAACTAGATATAGAACATGTTGAGTTCTAGATATTGAATGTGTTAAGTTCTAGATATTGAATGTGTTAAGTTCTAGATATTGAATGTGTGTTAAGTTCTAGATATTGAATGTGTTAAGTTCTAGATATTGAATGTGTTAAGTTCTAGATATTGAATGTGTTAAGTTCTAGATATTGAATGTGCTAAGTTCTAGATATTGAATGTGTTAAGTTCTAGATATTGAATGTGTTAAGTACTAGATATTGAATGTGTTAAGTTCTAGATATTGATGTGTAAAGTTCTAGATATTGAACGCGTTGACATCTAGATGTAGAAGAGTAATTCTCCTGCTACATAGAGCGGTCATCTGTATAGCTGTACAGACTTTTTTTGCGCAATGCATTAACTAAGTTGAGCTATTGTTTGCTCATTAACTCGTCTATGATCGAAAATATTCTTTTTTAAAAAAATGAAATTTTATGTGTATTTGTGGCTTTCTTTATGAAAGCATGCGGTCCTTTGTTTCAGCGATGACTTCCTGCTGATTGGAACAACGAGAGCATGACGAGGGTCTAACTGATGACCATCCATCACGAGGCGGCAGGTGTTTCCATGTGACAACATCAAAATACCGTCGGCATAGTTTGGGATTTCACCTTTCAGTTTTTTCCCTTGAGGTCTACCTGGCTGACGTCATGAATTTTGATTTTTTTAAAATATGTTTTTCCAACAACACTAATCCCTTGGAATGTGGTTTAAGAGGACAGGGTCATGTTGTCATAATCCCCACAGGTAAATTTAATCTGTCAATCAAAGTTGACTTGAATATCCAACCTCCCCCTCAAGACGTTACACAAAAATCAGGTTGTGACGACCTCAGTATGTTAAGACAACGCAACTGACACATATATCTACACGCTTATCTGGGGTGGTGGGGGGTAAAGACAGTTATAGATATCTACACGCTTATCTGGGGGTACAGAGAGATTTAGATATCTACACGCTTATCTACGGGTACAGAGAGTTTTAGATATCTACACGCTTATCTGGGGGGAGGGTAAAGAGAGTTTTAGATATCTACACGCTTATCTGGGGGTACAGACAGTTTTAGATATCTACACGCTTATCTGGGGGTACAGAGAGTTTTAGATATCTACACGCTTATCTGGGGTTACCGAGACAACGCAACTGGCACAGAGACTTTTAGATATCTACACGCTTATCTAGGGGTACCGAGACTCTGACGGTTTGAGGATCCTCGTGGGTCTAAACATCATTCTATGAAACTTTCCATCACACGTCATCTGTGACTTCGTTTTTTGAACTCTTGGCTTTGCACACCATTCTATGCCAACTGCCAAAACGAATTGTTGGTTAAGATTTGAAGCATGTTGTCACTCTAATTTTTGAAGGAGCGGTTAGTGCCACGTATCACATGTAAAGAATGACCTGACAAGTTCTATTTATTAATATCAACTCCTCCCCCCCGCCCCCCCCCACTAACGGGATAAACACACGATTCAAGCTACATGTATTTTGAGCAAAACTCACGGAGAAATTTAAAGGAAATAAAAGTGCAAGGAAATTTCCCGCACTAAAACCAATTATCAGATAAATAAACATTAAGACTAATAAGGTTTTTTGTTAAAAAGAATATTTTATTTCTTTGAAGCAGTTTACATTGACAATCACTCAATCAATAAAAAATAAAAATATGTTGATTATGAATAACAAGATGACTCGTGCGCATATGTAAGGTTACGACATTTCAAAACTAGATCATGTTAAGGAAATTCGGTATCAGTTTCGATTGTGCGATGTTTGTGGGAATTTCATTAATTGATCAAATAAGAATCTCAACTCTGACCCCCCCACCCCCATGTCTGGTTCACGTCCGTCCATCCATTGATGTCCACCATGTGTACACTGACGTTTCTGTTGTGTACATAGATGTAAACCATATACGATTTGTACATGTTCCCTTTATAAGGAGCGACACGTACAGGAAATAAACCAGTTTATCTTTGAAGAAATCAGTTTCATTTTCATTTTCTCGGGATATTCTGTTAAACCAGTGGTCCCCAACCTCTGGGTCACCTAGGGGGTCGTGACAGGTTTTCTGTGGGTCGCCAACTGTCGACTAAAAATATTCACTATAATGTAAATTTGCTATATTTTGTAAAAACTTTATTGAAATTGACTTATTTAAATTTCATGGGGTCGCGTGTCACTTGGTTTTTATAAATAAAACAACCCCGTAAAAACAAAGTTTTTGACTATAAATCCCTTAAATATGAGACATAACTAAAAGTATTGATTATGTGCAAACGCGACAAACATTTACAGACTGAAACCGAAATTATCTCCCTTGGCTTTAAAAACTGGGGGATGGGATGAGGGGGGTGGACATGGACGGGTGGCGTCAACGCGTTAGCTCAACTCCAGGTGGTTTACCTGGTTTAAACACGAGATGTGTTCACCGGTGGCTGGCCTGAAGTCAAGTGACCCGTAAAATGTAAACAATAGCGACCGCTACATATAGTTTATATAGATAAACTAAAAATGCATTAATTTAATTACGGTACGTTCGATCGATCTGAAATTTTGATACGATGCATTGTTAGGTGACACGGGTCCGTGTGCCAAATTTCAGCTCGATGGCTTCACGGGAAGTGGGTCATTTTCGACTTCTGTTTTTCCGCGGGCGGGCGGGCCCAAGACAGAGACGGCGGTGAAGTTAATATAAGGGATTTAAAAAAGGGTCGCCACCCAAAAAGATTGGGAACCACTGTGTTAAACGATGAAATTGACGAGTCCATTGTGTTAGTGAAGGTGAGAGAGGAAACAGTTCTTTTTTTTTAAAATTGTAGCTGCGTGCGGTCCATTAGAACAGTGCTTCTCAATGTGGTGGTCCGCGGACCGGTGCCGGTCCGTGGGACATCCGCTGGCGGTCCGCAGATGTTCTAAAAAAAAGGACCGAAAAAATTGTCAGTGCAGGGGAAAAAATGCACCGGTCCCTGGTGCAATGGAAAAAATTCCTGCCGGTCCACCATACTAAACAGTTTGAGAAGCACTGCATTAGAAGACTGTATTCAGAGTTTTTGTTGAGACTTATCTAATAATAAATTAGCATAAAGAAATCTATAAGGCTGAAGGGAAAGTAAAAATAAAATTTAAACACATTTATTATTCTAGAAACACTTAGCTCTGGGATTTGTAGAAAAAAATATGTTTGTAATTCCAACGAAATTGAGAAGTTAGCTTCATAAACCGTTGGAAATCTCATGGCCTTTTAGCCAAACGTGTTTGTCGAAACGGCTAAAACTGATCTAACACTGATATAGTATTATAATTGTACTTATAGATACAACACTGAACTTATATGTATAGTAAACTAATTAGATACTGATGTAATTCTTTAGTCATACTCATAGAAAAACAATACTGATGTAAGTAGTACAACAAATTGTTCTAGCAGGTAATGACTCAGCTGCCATTTAAAAGATTGTTTATTAAAGGAACACCCGGGCACTCTTGTTCCCAATATTTGACGCCAGGCCAATCATTCGTCTTCAGTGAAGAGTTCCGTTGAACTCCACACATCGAGAAAAGCCAGACTTAAGTCGTTCCACTGTAGATGAGTTTGCCATGCTGTAGATATCAGACATGTCAACAGTTTGGGCTGTGTTACAGTATAATACGTTTAAAAATATAAATATAATTTCATTTAACCCTATAGTTTGAGAACCTCTCCTCCTTGCAAACAAGCGCCCCCCCCCCACGCACTCCCACGCACATTAGTTTAACTTAGATCCGCCATGTGACCGGAAACAGGTTTCTATAAAATCGGTCATCTGACACTCATATATTTAAATGCCCAGATTTCCAATGGCATGTCCAAGACCTTACTTGATTTTTGTATCCATATACATTATTTGAGGCCGTTCATCCAGGACTCTAGCGGTCGGAGTTAGAACTACTTTCATGAAGACTCTCTTACTGAGTAAATTTAGTTTAGATATCAATTCAAATATGTGACGCGAATGGTCCGCACACATAGTGTGGGGCATCCGAGTCATTTCTACACACGTTGAGTGGTTCTCAAACACAGATGATGAGACATCCGAGTAACTTCTAAACCCGCATTGACGTCATCTCCGGGTGGAATAGTTCCATCTACATCTAAAATTCACTGGGTTTTATAAAGCAAGAATTAGGTTCTAGTGAATCTAAAAGCACATGTTTAGGTTGGAATAGCCAGGGAATTTTTGGTTGGTGGTCTGCAGGCGCGTATAAAGGTTTTTTTTTCCCCCAAAAGAGCAAGTTTTTGTGTTTTTTTTAAAGGTTTAAATCATTAGAATCTATTTCCTTATTTTTTATTGTAAAATATGTGCTGTTCATGCATTCAAAACAAATTCAATTTTTATAGTTATTATATTGTGAAGTATAATTCAATAATAAAAAAATTTAGTTGTGGAAAACAGTGGTTACTTTCGTCATCTTGTAATCAATCTACTGTAAATGACTTCTGGCGTTAAAGCTTGGTGCACAGCCCTGAAAAAGTGTGTGTATGTGGGGTGGGGGGAGCGCTGCATTGGTTTTGAAGTCGGTGAAATCAATGAGACACACTAATCATAGACTTAACGGCGTGTTGTAGCAAAGATTCTGATCCATCTTTCATTCTAGGTGAAATCAATGAGACACACTAATCATAGACTTAACGGCGTGTTGTAGCAAAGATTCTGATCCATCTTTCATTCTAGGTGAAATCAATGAGACACACTAATCATAGACTTAACGGCGTGTTGTAGCAAAGATTCTGATCCATCTTTCATTCTAGGTGAAATCAATGAGACACACTAATCATAGACTTAACGGCGTGTTGTAGCAAAGATTCTGATCCATCTTTCATTCTAGGTGAAATCAATGAGACACACTAATCATAGACTTAACGGCGTGTTGTAGCAAAGATTCTGATCCATCTTTCATTCTAGGTGAAATCAATGAGACACACTAATCATAGACTTAACGGCGTGTTGTAGCAAAGATTCTGATCCATCTTTCATTCTAGGTGAAATCAATGAGACACACTAATCATAGACTTAACGGCGTGTTGTAGCAAAGATTCTGATCCATCTTTCATTCTAGGTGAAATCAATGAGACACACTAATCATAGACTTAACGGCGTGTTGTAGCAAAGATTCTGATCCATCTTTCATTCTATCTCATAGCGTTGTCTTAGTTGGAGGATGTGGGCGTGGCAGGGTAGTCAACTGACGTATTAGCTTAAAAAAAGTCGTACATAAAAATAAAACATTTAAAAAAAACGCAAAGGCCTTGAGAGGCATGCATATGTCACATATTGACATAGCAACAAAGTATTTAAGACCTGGAAGTAATTGAAAGTCACTAACGAAATGGGTCACTAACGAAATGAGTCACTAACAAAATGGGTCACTAACAAAATGGGTCACTAACAAAATGGGTCACTAACGAAATGGGTCACTAAAAAATGGGTCACTAACAAAATGGGTCACTAACAAAATGGGTCACTAACGAAATGGGTCACTAACGAAATGGGTCACTAACGAAATGGGTCACTAACAAAATGGGTCACTAACGAAATGGGTCACTAACGAAATGAGTCACTAACAAAATGGGTCACTAACAAAATGGGTCACTAACAAAATGGGTCACTAACAAAATGAGTCACTAACGAAATGGGTCACTAACGAAATGAGTCACTAACAAAATGGGTCACTAACAAAATGGGTCACTAACAAAATGGGTCACTAACGAAATGGGTCACTAACGAAATGGGTCACTAACGAAATGGGTCACTAACGAAATGGGTCACTAACGAAATGAGTCACTAACGAAATGGGTCACTAACAAAATGGGTCACTAACGAAATGGGTCACTAACGAATTTTCATTCTAATTTATCAGAAATTTGGTGTATTTTTCCTTATATGAAAATTGGTATTTGGAGTATAGTCTTTTCTTTTGCATAGTTCATATAATTTTAAGTTGTGTTGTCTCTATCAAGTGATACGTTTTAAAAGATAGTTTACCATTTAAAACCGGTACGTAGTAGAAGCTGTAGTTTTTTTTTGTCAGTTATGCAATTAAGACATGACATTATACAAAAAGTCTTTTTCAGAAAAACGACCTATTCTTGTTGTGAGCTCATCTTTGAAAAAACATCGATTTTGCCTGAATTTGACATTTGCCATTTTAACGATGAGATGACATACTTGTTAAAGCGTAAAACGACAATGATGTGAATCGTTTTCATCATCATCATCAGTCCCGGTTGTTTGTGGGAGCGCATAGACACATCAACAGATAACGATCTCCACATTCGCTTATCTTGAGTGGCGGCCAATATTTCATGCGACCTCAGACCTTTCCAATCTTTTATGTTGTCAAGCCAACTTTTCCGCTGTCGACCTCTTCACCTGCCACCTTCTACAGTGCCTTGAAGAATGATTTTTGTCAGGCTATCATGTCGCAGCACATGACCGAACCATTTCAGCTTGTGTCTCTTAATTTTCACTTTAATGGTTTCTTGAGGCCCGATATGGAAGTTATTCTGTCCCAGACATACTCATTTGCCTCGTGTTCATAGAAATAAGAGATCTGTAGAATTTTTCTCTTGAATTTGTTTTAAAGCCTGCAGCTTGCTTTCAGTGTTTACCAGTAGTGTCAAGGTCTCACTTGCATACAAGACAATGGTTTTAACCAGAGCTCTGTATAGCCTAAGCTTTTTTGGAAGGTTAATGTTTTTGCTGGTCCATATTTTGATTAAGTTCGTCATTGCAGCCATAGCCGACCCAATTCTTGCTCAAATGTAAGCTTGACAGGTACAGCCTCTACATATAATGGCTCCTATGTATTTGAAGTTTTGTACCTCTTCCAGCTGCTGATGGTTCATTACGATGTTTGCATTACTGGCAACTGAGAGGTTAACCAATATCTGGTTACTGTATCTATATTAAAGTTATGATGCAAATATGAACATGGTACTGTATCTATATTAAACATATTCTCAAGATTCTGCCATGTCTATCGGTGACAAGTTTAGGCCATCTTTTGACCTAACACTTGACACTGGGCACTTGACACTGGGCACTTGACACTGGTCACTGTAGGCTACACTGTTAGTTAGTTAGTTAGTTCCTCTCGGGCCGAAGACGGCACATAGGGCAGAAGTCATTGATTTCCATTTACGACGATCCGTCGCCAATTGTATTAGGTCTTGATTATTTCTTAGACCCATGGTTGAGCTTTCTCTTTTGATTGTTCTGCGTAGGGTTTCTTTTGGTCTTCCTTGTTTTCTTTTGCCTTTTGGTGTCCATATGAAGGCCTGCCGTGATAGTCTTCTCTCGTCCATTCGAAGAACAATGACCGATATAATTCCAAATGCCTTCTCCTTATAAAGGTTGACACATATTCTTGGTTGATTTCTTCTCTTATTGTTTCATTTGATTTTAAATCACTCCATTTTATATTCAAAATTTTTCGTAGGCATTTGTTCTCGACGGCAACTAATTTCTTTTCTATAGCTACACTGTACACTTTGTCAATCACTGCTGTGGTACGTATAAGCCAGTAATAATTCGATTCATTAACGTTTATCTAATTCAATGAGGCAACATCTTGTATTCAAGCCAGCAATATGCACAACGTCTCACACATAAAATGTCTTCCAGAAAGTATCACAGACGATGACCCACACAATAACATTAAGGGATCCACCACAGTGTGCTTCTATTGGTCTTAAGTTTACCCCCATTGACACAAGTATTAGTCCTACTATTTTTCCAAATCTGACACAAGTGTCAGTCCCAATATTTTTCCAAATTTGACACACGGATTAGTCCCACTATTTTTCAAAACATTTTGCTTAATCTTTTCACTTTAATTTATTTTATTGACTTCTCTTAACATCGTTTAAAATAAACATTTAAATTTTCGCCTCCCCTCTTAGATCGAAAGTTGCCCATCCCCTTCCTTTAGTGGAAACTCCACTGACCAACCTACAATAACTGACATACAATAACTGACATACAACAAGAACACAAAATATTGCCTTCAATTATCGATTGTCTCAGGATAAAGGTCGCCTTAGGGGGCGCTCACCCTGAGATATTGCCTTCTTAAAATAGCATCCAATCCGTGGCCAGTTATTACAAGCAATGCAAGGACTTGTGTTTTCAATGATCTCTTTTTAGGACATGCTTTTGGCTGACTTGACATATTCCAGGCTTCCATTTCAATCCTGCTCTTAAGAAAATATCTTTTCCATTTAAGGAACAGTTTTATATACACTGAAAATATGATTTTGAAGCATATGGAAGCATTTATTGTTCGAATTTTTTTATAATATCTCCAAACATGTAACAATAATTTGTAATTTATGAAACAATACAATATAGGTGGGTTTTTTTTGAGTATTTAAAATGTACATTTCAATGTTGTTTTATTACGGGACAAATCTATGAATATTTCAGACGTTTAAAATATATGATTTCTCCGACAAATTGCTCCGCCTCTGTATCAAACGCATACAAATTGTATAACTGTGTGTCGTATTTAATCTTACCCCCCCCCCACCTTTTCCTCCCCACACCTCTAAACAATCTGATGATTTGGCAAAATATAGAATAATCGAATAATCTCAAAGTAGTCTCCAGGGGGGGGCGGCGAAATGATGAGTTATTACTATAAATAGATATCCTCTGACACAACTGTTGCCACACGTGGTTGTCATGGACAGAGGTTCTCAAATTTTACTGCGGGGATCTAGAAAACTGTACAAGATTTCAAAAATCTTTAGCGTTGTGGTGACTTCTGATATAACTAAATAGTAAACAAAAGTAATGACTGCTGAAACGACTGAATGGTTAACAAAGGTATGACTGCTGAAATGACTAAATATTTAGCCAAATAGTGACTGCTGATATTACTGAATAGTGAACCAGCAAGTGACGACATTTGAGACTGAATGGTTTAGCCGAGTGACAGATGATTTTTATATTTCCAATTTTTATCATCTTATAATTTTACAAATATTTTAAGCTCTTAATTCAAACATGAACAATTCAGTTAAAAGATTTTTTTTTAAAATAACCCTGTTTCAATGAAAATAATGTAATGCAGAAAGCCGAACAGAAATATATTAAACTATACTTAAAATAGAAAGTGGTTTTTGATTCAGTCGAACACACGTCGTTTAGTACATAGTGTCACTTGTAACTCTTTCAGCTGAAGTCCTAGTTAGAGGCTTGATTAGTTTTAATGTTACTAGTTGAAAAGCCTGCTATGGCTCACACACACGCATAGTTCGTGCGTTGTTTCGGTAATTGACGTTCTGTCTAAAACTTAAAACAATGACGTCACATAATTAATTTTTTTTACGGCGAAAATTTTTAATGTATTTGTAATAATTTTGCGCGCCTTTCTGCGCGCCTTTCGAGTGCCTTTTTGCGCGCCTTTTGATGGGGAGACACACGCATAGGAAGGGCGATTATGTATTAGATAAAGAAACTATAAAATGACATTGTGACTTTTAAATGACGTAGTCACACATCCGGGTTCCCCCATGCTGCATTCGCCTCTGAATAATACATCATAATACCATAATTACAAGTTGGGCCCAGTGGCCGCGCGCGTGGGAGTGTAAACATTGTATGCGTGGGACAAAGGTTAACACAGGTGACTTAAACAAATAGATGTGTGATTATGATCAGGTAACATGTGCCGTGTGTGTTGGTGTATACTACGTGCGTGTAGGCGTGTGCTACGTGTGTGCTACGTGTGTGTAGCAATGTGTCAGTTGCGAGACACGAATTTCGTTTTAATCACTAAACAGCAAATAATATTACATTCAATGGCATATTATCAAGACATGTATGCACAAAGACTTTTACTTAAATTATACTCAGCTAAGATTTGCCTGTGTATATCAAAGTAGGTGATTACAAGGTTTCAACATTTAACTTGTTTCACAAAACAGATAATAGACATACTACAGCCAAGTGGGGGGCTAGAAACATAGACATACTACAGCCAAGTGGGGGGCTAGAAACATAGACATACTACAGCCAAGTGGGGGACTAGAAACATAGACATACTACAGCCAAGTGGGGGGCTAGAAACATAGACATACTACAGCCAAGTGGGGGGCTATAATCGGAGTAATACGACGGATCCACACAAAAAACCTGGAAATACCAATGTAGCAATAGAATCACCAATAAATTGTATGTATCATTGTTGCAGTAGATATAACAATCTCTTGTATGTATCAGTGTAGCATTAGATACAACAATATTTTGGATGTATCAATGTAGCAGTAGATATAACAATATCTTGGATGTATCAATGTAGCAGTAGATACAACAATATCTTGTATGTATCAGTGTAGCAGTAGATACAACAATATCTTGTACGTATCAGTGTAGCAGTAGATACAACAATATCTTGGATGTATCAATGTAGCAGTAGATACAACAATATCTTGGATGTATCAGTGTAGCAGTAGATACAACAATATCTTGTATGTATCAGTGTAGCAGTAGATACAACACTATTTTGGATGTATCAATGTAGCAGTAGATACAACACTATCTTGTATGTATCAGTGTAGCAGTAGATACAACAATATCTTGTATGTATCAGTGTAGCATTAGATACAACAATATATTGTATGTATCAGTGTAGCAGTAGATACAACAATATCTTGGATGTATCAATGTAGCAGTAGATACAACAATATCTTGTATGTATCAGTGTAGCAGTAGATACAACAATATCTTGTATGTATCAGTGTAGCAGTAGATACAACAATATTTTGGATGTATCAATGTAGCAGTAGATACAACAATATCTTGTATGTATCAATGTAGCAGTAGATACAACAATATCTTGTATGTATCAGTGTAGCAGTAGATACAACAATTTCTTTGATGTCCCTTTAGAAATATCACAGTTGATGTCAGAACACGCATCGTTAGTTTTATTGTAGTTTAATCAGATGTCATGGGACAATATTAAGTCTTACAACCGAATACTATCTCTGGACAGTAGAAAGCGGTCAAAGAGATGGGATATTTTCAAATGCCCTGCTGCAGAGGTTATTCAGAGGTGACCCCAGGACAACCCTGGCCAACGACATCAAAGGGAGCTAACTTCTAACCTATCGATGAATGCCTACACCGCTGACATGACAGCACTGACCACAGCTGACCAGGTCAGTTGGTGTGGCTTGTCAGATTGGAGTTGTCACAATTCTGCCCGTCTGGTCAGGAAATCTTTCTTTGTTTTTTTTGGTGTTTTTTTTTGTTTTTGGTTTGGTAACAGTACTAGAGAGCCAGTGGATATCTTTTCGATGACTAGTGTATGACCTATTGATGGCTAGTCATCAACTACTAGATATATCTTGATATAACTTTTACCTAAGTTGTTGCTACTAAATGCCAGCGTCGTCCAACAGATCGCTATATAATTAGTTCCCCCCCACCCCCAGACCACTGTACACCATGTTTTTGTTTGTAAAATAAAATTTAGAAAATAATTTAAGCAAGGAGAGAGATTGAGAGACAGAGAGAGAGAGAGAGAGAGAGAGAGAGAGAGAGAGAGAGAGAGAGAGAGAGAGAGAGAGAGAGACAGAGAGAGAACCTTTACAACACGTTCATGTACAATCGTATGGAAAAAAAAATTAAAGAACCTTTACAATTCCCGATATTAATATATTGAGAAATGCGTGAAGTAGCGAATCCGTGATAATCGAACCGCGAAGTAGCGAGGGGTTACTGTATTGAAAACCTCTACATTTGTTACACTCTATTCAATAAACGCAACGTTACAATCTTCTTTTGTATGTCATACACCCCTGATGTGTTGCAAGCTTTCTAATAACAGGAATCTAAATTCTTCCGAAGTTAAAACGGGTCTTTGCAATCTGCTAATACAATAAATTAGAGTTAATTCTCTAGAATCGATTGTTTGTTATTACCAACACTCAGCCTCACCCACAGCAGTTATATCTCCAAAACAATACTAAATGGTGATCTGAAATCATTGCATTCTTTTTTTTTCTTTTTTCATTTACTTTAGTTTTTAAAAAAAAACGAGTAAAAAACATCACCCGGTAGCTCTAATTTGGAATGTTCTAGTTTCCCGGTTTACCGCATGCAGAGATTTATTTACACTTGCGGAATTAAATGTGTGCCAAATTTTCCTAAGTGAGACAGAAAGGGACTTAACTGCAGAAAAGATCTTAACGGCTGACGTTCGATATTGGGTAATTTGCGTCACACAATGCTCAAGGTGTGGACCGTAGAGTTCATACAGAGATAGGATCATTGGACGTCAGCTGTGTCCAGCTATGGCTGTGTACAGCTGTGGCTGTGTCCAGCTGTAGTTGGGATCGAGATGGAAAATGTGACGATGACCAAGGCAGGGGGTGAATTGAAGTATTGTGGATCAGAGGCGTAGCCAGTAGTGGGGATTTTTAAAAAAAATTGTGTGTGTGTGTGTGTGTGTGTGTTGAGTTGGCCGCTCTTCATTTAACATGGGCAATACATGGACGTTATTGGTGGATCGGCGGGACGGGAGGGGATGTACAGGAGTCTGGAATGAATGCTCACATTAGGATACCAATGCCAAGGTCATAGCAAGTGGGTCAGTGTTAACAGAAATAATAGGAGGAGATAGGTCAATGATCATACAGTGAGACGGAAAAAATTTCACAATTATGTAGTGAAAAGGTAATGCGTCCACATTAGGTATGAAAAGGTTAAGAATACACAATTAGTTAGTGAAACGTGAAAAGGTAATATGTCAACAATAAGGTAATGAGAATGTAATGTGTCCACATTTAGGTAGTGAGAAGGTAATTTGTCTACGGTAAGGCAGAGATCTAATGGCCTTATGCAAACATATAACACTTCATATGACGGCACAAAGTGTAATGGGTCACTCTATACCCCATGTCATTAGCCTTTTGTTAAGTAATAAAAAGTAGAAAAGGAATTTGACAAATTGAAGCTTTGACAATATAATCGTGGGAATTTTGCATTGTTACGAGCAACGGAGATTAAAAACTATGAATGTACAGGATTTCGGCTCAGGCAGAATTTCACTTCATAAATCCGGTCAAATCCTGTAGAACCATAAAAAATATATATATAATGGCTCCGTCTCCGGCAAATCCGTAATCCGGCCATTTTTACAAATCCGTCTCCGGCACCGGTCGGATTTCACTTCATAAATCTGGCCAAATCCTGCACCGGTCGGATTTGAATCCGGTATACCCCTATTAAAAACACAACAAAACAGCTGTTTGTTTGGTTTTTTTTTGGTGTTTTTTTTGGGGGGGGGGTGGGGGTGGAAAGGGGGGGGGGCATACGTTGTGACAGGTCAGGGTCAGAGACAGCAGATGATTGACAACAGGGTGTGATTGTAAGGTCATTGAGGATTGGTGAGGACAAACATGCCTGTGTTTATTGACGTGAACGGTCTCTAAAACTAGGTCAATAATGTAGGTCAACGCCAGTTCGTGACCTTTAAGAGTGATGTCAAAAAAGACTTTGCTGGTAAAAAATACTTTATTTCAACAAAAAAAAGTGCAGGATATGTTACTTAGCTTGAATAATATATAATGTAAATTAAATATGAATTTTTAAAAGAATACAATGGGAGAAAAAATTACACTAGAGGGGATGTAAGCGATTTCATTTTAAAGATTTTTTATTATTTATAATAAATAGTTATTTATAAACAATATAAAAGCCCAAGTCACTGACTCACTGGCTGGTTGGATGTATCCGTAACGCTATGACGTCATTGTTTGAGCTTATATTTTAATACAAGGTGTGCATCAGAAGGTGTGCAAAATAATTATAAAATAAAGATTATTTTTTAAAATAAATAGTACAACAGTCCATTGCAGTTACAAAAGCGTGTGGTGTTTCTCGCCGTAAAAAATTATATGACGACATTGTTTTAGGCATATATTTTAATTTTGGAAAAGGGAACGATGTAAAAAGAGGATTTGAGGGATATATAATTATAAAATACTTTTGTGTACATTTCATGAAGTTTAATATTTCGTATTTATCAAACAAGGATAAGTTACTTGGGCTTTTGAATTGAATAAGGCGCCCTTCAAACCCCTAGTTTTTAAGTAATGTGCTCAATTAACTTTATTATAAAAAGTATTTGTGCTCTGCTGTGCTAAATCATATATATATATATTATATATATGTCAATAGTACTTTTAATATATAAATATTAATATAGACCCTATCAAAAGTTAGCGTTAACATTAAACTAGAATGGAGCTTTACTTTGATAGCAGTAATCATCGTTAATTTCGATTAAACATAATTCATTTGTTAGTCCACTGCTATTACAGCACCGTAAGGGAATGCCCCGTAAGTGCATCAAAATAATGGGTGCCCTGGAATTACAGTGTGACCACACGCTAGCAGTGGTGTGGGCAGAATCTTATATAGTTGAACGGGTTTTACTGTACATATCTATAGCTGTTAAACATTCATGGTACATACTTTAACAGGCAGACTGTACAACTTAGAGTATGCTGGGTGGTACAACAAACAGGCAGTATGTACAACTTAGTGTATGCTGGGTGGTACAACAAACAGCCTGATTGTACACCTTATTATATACCCGGTTGATACAAACAACGAAGCAAAGGTTTTGCTATGAATTCTGGCACGGCATCTTTAGTCCTAGCCCCTCCCCATATTTAGTCTAACTATTTATATTCTCATACTTCTCCTTATATTACAGATGCCTCTTATTCGTACAAGATTACTGTTATTCATTACTTAAAGGCAAACTCTTCTTTTAGGTACGTACTTATAAATGTAAATTTTAAAAAAAAACGTAAAAAAACCAAGTATTTGACTATAAATCCTTTATATACGAGACATAAATAAAAGAATGTTCATTATAATACGCAGCGCACGACAATCCAAAAATCCTAACTTTTAGTTATGTCTCGTAAAACATGTTTAATATAATGCGCACCGATCGGGAATATATTTTAAAAATTATCGTCCATATAATACGCGCCGAATCGCGCAACAGGAAAGTATTAAAAAGGTCGTTCAATATAATACGCACCGCGAAACTCTATCTCAAAAAATAACATGATTCATAGAGATAAATAAAATAATCTAAAAATTCAATAATTTAATTACAGTACATGCGATCAATCTGAAATTTTGATACATCGTTTTTATCATCGGCATGAAACTGCCGCCTGCAAAATTTCAGCCTGCTAGCTTAAGAGGAAGTGGGTTAAAAATCCATCCAAATTTGTTTCGACAAACAAACAAGCAATCAAACAGACACCGCGAGTTAATATAAAGGATTTTTTTTTAAAAAGTCAACTTAACAGTTTTATTACTTTAAAACTTTACTTTAAGGGCTGGAGTGACAGTATGGATTAGTAAGCAAGTACCGCGAAGAACTCTGCAGACGTCAGCTCTGAGGAAACCGTCCGACATGGTGACACCCTCAGGTTGGCCACTTTGATGATCCCCCGATCCAGCGACTCGTATGCTGAGCCGAGGTGGCGCCGAGGTTGTAGTGAGTCGAAGTAAGGAATCTCTCCCCTCCTTACTGAGTTAAATTAAAGGCTTCTCAGACCGTGTTCCTGGGTGCCCAGACAGACCTCCCCGAGGATCCCCCCTCCCTAACTACAAGTTCCTTTTTAGTACGGGGGAAGCTGACTAGGTGAGGTTACGAGCAAGACCAATAAGAGCATTAGAATCAGGGCTTTTGACGCCATTCCACATGTAGGCTACTCTTAAAAAATAAAATTTCAACTCAATTTAATTTTTTTCTTCATCGAAATCACATTGCCCACAGCACTGTATGTCCACAGCGGTATGTGCCCACATTAATTTGTGCCCACAGTTGTATGTGCCCACAGTGGTAAGTGCCCACATTGGTATGTGCCCACATTGATATTATCCGTCACATCTTTTACTGTACAATGCAGAAATGTTTACATTGATTTAATATTAGTCAGTTGTATGGCAGTAGAATTAGGCACTAAAAGTTATTGATGTGTGAGGACTACTTTAATGAAATGAAATGTTGAGTTTTCTATTAGCATTTACGCAAAATAAATTTATCAAAAAATGAACGATTTTTACAATATGGGTTACATTTCAATACGCCAGCGACTAACTTTAGCCGTGGATATGTGCGTTTTAATAATGAGCATTTCCATAATTTACCTAAATGTTGGAAGTCAAATGTTGGAAGTCAAATGTTTGAAATTAATGTTTCAACTAACTAAAGACTGGATGATTTTTTAAAATGATATTCATCTTTATTCACGATACATCAAGATATTCACCGTACTGCAGGCGTGTTAAAAAATACACAAAGCAACGAAAAAAAATCCATTAATATTGTAAGCAACAAAAGACTCGTTATTTTTTTTTAAAGATGCCATTAATATTTCATCTCCTTACTAGAGACGCGTTGCCAATTTGCATAAAATGCCACAATCCCTCGTCCTGATCGCTAATCTTGACGTACTTTAGCCTCTCATCCACCTTTACCCCCCTCCTAGCAATGGGCACGACGTTCACACAGGTCATGACCCCGAGACTAAACGCTGGTAGCGACATAGAATCAAACGTTAAACACAAACTTGTTGAATGACAAAAGCCATCCCAGACGCAACGAACCACATACAAATATGGGCGACCACCCAGCCCCCGCCACATTGGTCTCCTAGCGTCTTAGATTTTTTAGGCCACGCGGCGTCTTCTTTTTTTTTCTCAACTAAAGACGGCCCTGAACCGAAGGGGTTCGCGTCGGGCACCCCAGGTCGCAATTTTCCTCTACCTACTTTAAAAAACACCTGAAGTTGAATGACTTCCAACGTCTGGGCCCACAAAGAGAAGGTAGACATCAAAGCCTGCTCCTGGCCCCAACACTCTGGCCACACGCCTGGCAACAGGTGAAACGAGAGACGCTCGCCTCCGATTGGCTGACTTCAGTCTAAACAGCAACATCTGCTTATTGCGTAGACAACAATAAAACTAACGTACTTCACAAATAAATTAACACAAAAAAACAAAATACTCTGGCGTGTGACCTTTTACTTGTAGTTTGTGAACATCAAGGACCGTATTAGCAGAATCGAATTCTGGAAACAAAAATTGCAACATCGACCCCTTCTCCTGTAGTTTATTTTTAAAAAAAGTAGCTGTAGATTGGTTTCGACAGCAATAAGCATTGTATTATGAGAATTATTAAGTTTATGTGCTAATGTTTGTGAAATGAATCGATACATAGATATTCGAGATGTTTTTTCCGACGCCGAATGCTCGTTTCATATCGATACCATATTAATTTTGAATAGTGTTGTAGCACCATTGAATGAACTCTTTGATCAGTCACCTACAGATGCGATATGCAAGTCAAACAACGGCGAACATTTGCACAATATTTAGGTCTGAGGTACTTTCAGTAACAATAATAGAAAAGTGAACTCTGCGTGTGGGTATTTG
Organism: Ampullaceana balthica; assembly: GCA_944989445.1. NCBI lineage: Eukaryota > Metazoa > Mollusca > Gastropoda > Lymnaeidae > Ampullaceana > Ampullaceana balthica. The sequence goes on from CALYLW010000432.1 coordinate 67,337, forward strand.
AGTGTTGTGTTGACGTGTATGTGTGTGTGTGCGTGTGTGTGCGTGAGTTCAGATGTTAATAGTTTAGATGTAAAAAGTGAATATAAAATTTTTTTAAAACTGTTTAAATCTGAAATATGCACATATTTTAAAATTCCAATGTATATAACTCACTTCTATTATATATTTTTTAAAACTATTTGATCACATGAAATAAACGACTATACATTTTAGCCACAAAACCAATATATAAAATATATATATTACAAAATATATAATATGGTATGTGGGGACTTTAGGACAGGTCTTTTGCACTTTTGGAAAGGTAGTCCATCTGATTTCACAGCAGTCGTGTCCTTTCAGTTTGGCTAATCTATCGCTGGCATTTGTTTTAAAGTTGACTTAATTTTTTGCCCATTAAAGTTAAAGCAAAGCTGACAATACAACTACACATTACACAGTGACTAAACTGAAAAAAACCAACACAACGACACGAGTCTATACGGTAGTGTTTTCATTTCCATTAGTCATTAGCAACAATTTTAGTGTGAGAATATTACTATGTTATAGAAAAGTTGAAAAACAAAACTTACGGGAATAACATAAGGTTATGAGCGGTAAAATGGTACAGTACAAAGTATTATTTATTGAATGCACACATTTATAACAGGTGGCGCTTGGCTAATAAATCCAAGAACACAATACAGGAGCTAGTCGTTCCAACCAAGGATAATTAGTGATTGGAACAAGTTTCCAAAAGGATCAGTAGTGCTGAAAAGAAATGACGTATTTGTGTCTATTGCCTCCTTGTCTCTAGTCACTGATTATCCCCCCCCCTCGCACTCAATATGAGCAGCTCTTCAAAGTATCACCTTCACAGATGCATAGGGCTACCCTCAACATTTATAACAGCTATAATGATAGGAGTATTGATTGTGGGGCCCTAAGATGTACAAGAAGACATACATGAAGGTAAGTATCCACAAAATAATTAATTGAATCCATACAATAACAATCATGTATATAAATTAACGATTAATTAATCGATTAATCGTTAAAAATTTAATCGATCAAAATTAATTTGATCGATTGAAATTCGATTGAAATTTTAAAAAATATTTCTAATATTTTTTAAAAACCAATTTATTAATTATATATGTTTTTTGTTACTTACATACTTTCCCCTCGTATTATTATTATTTATTTAGACGTGCATACGTAAACAAAAAGGGTTTTTCTCCTTTATTTCTTGCATTGCAGAACGAATTTGTTGTGTTGCGTCACAAAATGTGGGAGCCATGCAATTTCCGCGATTTAACCGATTTCGCGAAATAATGACTCAACGGGATCTATATATGCGTTATAAAAATATAATTAATTAATCAAAATTAATCGATTAAATTTTTCCCCGATTAATCGAACAAAAAAAATTAATCAGTACCAGCCCTAATTTATATCAATATCTATAAATTCCGTTTATCCTCTTAAGTTTAGTGATTTTAAAAATTCCATACTCTCCTCTCAGTTCCCCTCTCACCTCTCACCACATTTTTTCACCTGTTCACGACATTGCTGTGATTCCAACATTGACTCCCTCCCCCACCCTCCTTCACAGTCCAAGTCTACCTGCATCTAAAGGACACGATCACCGGACTGCTGGCCATAGCGTTCTTACCGTTGTACAAAGCCATGAGGTCCTGTAATAAATCATCATCAAGCACGCGACATGATTTCAACTAAGCCTGTTTGTAAAGGCGTATCCAGACGGCGAGAACCAGAGGCGTACACAAGTATGTCAGAGAGTGTAAAGTAATATAGTTTTTATTGGAGCACATACAGTTAGTTACTGGTTGTTTATAATCAGAAGTTTCCAATGTCATTTATAGTTCTATACACAACAAATACTCTTTATACATTGGCTAACTCAGGGGTCCGGGAAACTATGGCTCGCGAGCCACATGTGGCTCTATTGATGGCTGCATCTGGCTCTCAGACAAATGTTCGTTTAAAAAACAACAACAACGCTTCATCAGACTCATTTGATCTACATATTAATTGCATATAAAAAAACATAACAATGTTATTAAGAAGAATTCAGAGACATAATTATTGTACTTTTAGTGTTGAAATTACACAAAATGCCCACATTTACTTGAATTTTTAATTTTAAACATAGTGAATGGTTCTCACAGAATTACTTTTCAAAATATGTGATGTTTAGGGCTCTCACAGACAAAAAGTTTCCAGACCCATGGGCTAACTGCTCAACATGATTTATATATCAACTACACGTTTCTTGGAGAACTATTGTTATATAATCTGTCATCAAAATGTTGGCCCCCCCCAAAGCCTTAACCACATTGATCCAAACATCTTGTTTATCAAAAATGTATTTCAAACAGAAATGTTTATGTATCGGTAGATCAAGTCTACACCTAGCAACCTGTCTTATTCTTTAATGTTTTATTATCCTGAAGTAGTGTCTTAAATTATCCTAAAATAGTATTTTTATCACATAATGATTCATCATAATATATTGCCCTCTCATACCATACTGTCTTATCGCTCCATAATGCCAGTTTCTAACATACTTATTCTAACATACTGTCTTAAATCCTACCATATGGTCTTTTACTAACAAACTTATTCTATATATACTGTCTTATCCTAAGACCCCTAACTATTTTTATGAATCCCGAAGACCTGTTTTCTCTGCAAAAAACAAAAAATATCAAGTGAACAAGCGAAAAGTACAAAACACACAGAGACACACACACAGAGACACACACACACACACACACACACACACACACACACACACACACACACACACACACACACACACACACACACACACACACACACACACACACACACACACACCCCGGAACTACGTCATTCCGACTAGTTCACAATGGCATTTCGAGAAGGCGATGTAAAAATCTCCACCTGGAAACAGCCGGAAAAAGTTGTCATTTTTTCCCATGGTGTAATTTTAGACGGAATTCGACGAGGCCACATCATTTCATAAAATTTCATTCCATTATAATTATCTTTCATTTCATCATGAATATGCGGGGCCGCGAATGGGTAACCGCCATTAGACGGGGGTATACTGTAATTCTTATTTAACAACAAATTTAGTGTGGATACATTTCAAAATGTTAAATACATACACTGAAAAGAATTATGTTTTTGTTTTTTAAATATTTTTTTAAATTATATTACAGTCAGTGAAATGTTTGACAGGTTCCTAATATTTTTAAAAATGTAACAAATATTTTATTTTATGGTGTGATTATGTCCACATCAACATGAACATTATATTTATTTTATGGTGGGATTATGTCCACATCAACATGTACATTATATTTATTTTATGGTGGGATTATGTCCACATCAACATGAACATTATATTTATTTTATGGTGGGATTATGTCCACATCAATATGAACATTATATTTATTTTATGGTGGGATTATGTCCACATCAACATGAACATTATATTTATTTTATGGTGTGATTATGTCCATATCAACATGAACATTATATTTATTTTGTGGTGCGATTATGTCCACATCAACATGAACATTATATTTATTTTGTGGTGGGATTATGTCCACATCAACATGAACATTATATTTATTTTGTGGTGGGATTATGTCCACATCAACATGAACATTATATTTATTTTATGGTGGGATTATGTCCACATCAACATGAACATTATATTTATTTTATGGTGGGATTATGTCCACATCAACATGAACATTATATTTATTTTATGGTGGGATTATGTCCACATCAACATGTACATTATGTTTATTTTGTGGTGTGATTATGTCCACATCAACATGAACATTATATTTATTTTGTGGTGGGATTATGTCCACATCAACATGAACATTATATTTATTTTGTGGTGGGATTATGTCGACATCAACATGAACATTATATTTATTTTATGCAATGTACCCGAAGGAGATAAAATAGAATTTTATGAACATTTACCCGAAAAAATGTTCAAAATAAATATAACTAGATACGACCCGCGGAGTAGCATACGACGCAGACTTGCTCATCATTGACAGTGCAAAAAAAACGGTGTGGAGGGAGGTGAGAGTACGGACACAAACAGCAGCACGAAGTAATGAATTAATAGCGAGTAAACGTGGAAACATGCACACTGAGGTTGTTGCTACCCGCCCCACCTCCCCCTTATTACTACCATCCCTAAAACATAAACGGTGATTGGCCGACCCTAGTGAGGGTTAGTCATGTTTAGGGTTGTTAATTGCGTGTTGTTTGTTTTTTGGGGGCAAACCGATTATCGATTATGTAAATCCGATTTTAAACCGATTATCGTTTTATAGCTGACTTCATAGAAATTAGGGGTGTACCGGATTTCGCCTAAGTTGTTAAATTATATGATTAATAATAAAATAAAGAGTTAAACAAAACACTTAACTTAACACATTACACTTTACAAAGCATGATATTTTTTTTTATATCTCACGGGTCATAGTTAACCAGGAGACGGGACATGAAAGCCGATTCCGGGAGACTCCCGGCAAAAACGGGAGAGTTGGCAACCCTAAATGGTTCTCAAAAGCATTTGACAACGTTCACCACTTTAGTTTACTCAACAAAACTTAACTACTTTGGAATCTTAGGCCCCATACATCATTGGATCCAAGACTTCCTTTTGGGTAGAAAGCAGACTGTAATAATTTAATTAATGGATCTAAATGACAAGAATAACACCATTAGTTAAATCATTAAACCATAAAACACTAGAGCAGTGGTTCCCAACCTTTTTTGAGTAGCGACCCATTTTTATAAAAGCCATGGCACCCGCGACCCCCATGAAATTTAAATAAGTCATTTTCAAAAAAGTTTTTACAAAATAGAGCAAATTTGCATTTTAGTGAATATTTTTTAGTCGACAGTTGGCGACGCCCAGTAAACCCTTCGCGACCCCCAAGCGCGACCCACAGGTTGGGAACCGCTGCACTAGAGGATAGAAGAACCAAGAGTAAAGTAGTAATTAAACATAAAGCAATTAATTGGAGTAATCTTCAGTATAGAAGGAGCGTCTGTAACAGATAAGAAGAAAATGATATAAAACTAGAAAACCAAAATAGGGAGGAAGCAGACATAAAAATCTTACCCCCGACAGACTGGGTCATGTGTCTGCAGGAACAAACCAAAACAAAAAACGTCAAATAATTTAACACAACAGTTTACACACATAAAACCAGTCTTGAAATACATTCTAAACAACTGTCAAAACTAACATGAGATTTATTATCAACTTACATGAGATTTGTTATCAACTTACATGAGATTTGTTATCAACTTACATGAGATTTGTTATTAACTAACATGATATTTGTTATCAACGAACATGAGATTTGTTATCAACTAACATGAGATTTGATATCAACTAACATGAGATTTGTTATCAACTAAGATGAGATTTGATACCTGCTATGGCAGGGGTGCGCAACCTGTGGCCGTACGACCGCATGCGGCCGTAGGTACGAAAATGTGCGGCCGTGGAAATCTGTTTAATTTATAATAACCTGCGGCCGTCAAATATTTGCCGTTTGGCAATATATTATTTAAAGTTGTAAACTAAATATCGAAAATTCATTTACACTCTTAAGCACTTGTTATTGCGAACAAATTACGACCCCGGCAGCTGTAGCGTTAGCTGCAGCGTTTAGCGCTCATGGACATTGAAATACGCAGCTACTCATATTCATTCGCTCCCTATCCCCAACATTTGAATTGTGCGAGGATCTGCTCTCCATGGAGACACACGTTACTCAAACTCGAGGTGAAGACATATTTTGGCAGTTTAAAAGCTTGCATCGACTCGCACGTTGATCTGAAGAACCTGCGAGGCATCTGTACAGACGGCGCGCCTGCCATGGTTGGTAAGCACTGCATTATTCAACAGGAGGTGCTGTGTTCTAAATCTGTTGATTTGGATAATATCGCATTATCCGTTTCATTCCCGCGAATGCACTTCACCACCGCCAATTCAGACAAATTAAATTCTTCACACAAATGATTCGTCGGCAGAAGATATTCTGCACCACACCAGCGTTCGTTAGTTATTGTCTCAGGGAGAAACATCTCGCCCTGTTCTGCTGCTACGAAAAGAAATACTGGGATTTTATGCCTTGAAAAACAAGGACTGCCCACTACAGAACCAGACCTTCTTAACATCTCTAGTTCTAGCCTTACTTGTAGATTTTAAAAAATTATATCAACTGCCTCAACGAGTCTCTGCAAGGCAAAGGAACAACAGCTACCTCATGCACAGAAGAGTATATGATTTCTGTGACAAATGTCGTCTGCTACAAAGTCATATCCAACAGCTCAATCTCTATCATTTCTCACAACTCACCGCTCTACTCGAGAGCCATAAAATGAGAAAATATGAAATTCCGGCTACGTCCTTTGCAGGCGTCCTCGAAGCGCTGTTGTTGGAAATCGCAGAACGTTTTCAGGATTTCGACAAGATTTCAGAAAATATGAGACTCTTTGATTCTCCACATTTGGTTGAGACAGAGAGTGCGCCGTTGGATTTCCAAATGAAACTGACCGAACTAAAAAATAACGCGTTGCTTGAGAAGAAATTTGAGGACAAAAAAGCTCTACTGGAGACATAGAAAATAGCTGTGGAGTATCCCAAGCTTCGCGAAATAGCAAGGAACATTCTAGTGCTGTTTGGAAGCACTTACATGTGCGAAGCGTCTTTTTCACGAATGAAATATCTCAAAAACAAAGATCGAACCCGTCTGGTGGACACCAATCTGGCGTCAGGAATACGACTGATGATCTCCAGCGAGTGCCCGGACTTTGCGCGACTCTCTGCAAACATCCAAGACGAAGGCAGACACTAATTTCTAGAACTCTGGACTTCTAAGTTACATGGACACTGTTAATGAAGCTGCTTCTCACTTATTCAATTATTGTGTTCTCAGTGTACTAATGCCACTTAAATCTATAATCATGCTGTCCTTGGTGTGACATGATGTTAGGTTTACATGACAATGTTCAATAAAGTAGAAATGTAAGAGAATATCAATGAAAATGTTTTCGTTTTTTTTTATTAAGGACTGTGTTTGCCTACAATACATTATGATTATGTCATTATTATCTCGCGTTGACTATTACGAGAAGTACATTTTTATAGTGACCGTTTCGTTTTTCAGTGAAAAGTTTTTTGCGGCCGTTGCTAAAGTAATTTTTTTTAATGCGGCCGGGAATAGCCCAAAGGTTGCGCACCCCTGTGCTATGGGAACCAGTTCTAATAAATGGGTAAGTTTCTGGAAGAAAATCGGAAATAACGCAATATTTCAAGAGAGGCTTAAAAATATGATGACAATACAATGATGCGAATAGATCAAAGACACCAATATGTGAGAGACGTGTCATTAGTTATTAATAGTGCTACATATTACAACATGTTAAATATGTAAGTTATATATAAATATGTTTAATTGTATATGACAGTTTTATTTGTACCATATTTGGTGTAGAGTTTTTGTGTGCACTTCTTAAATGAAGGTGAAACTTTCTAGAATGTGCTTCGCACTTATTCCTTCCTGCTTTAAATTTTTCAGATGATTCTGTAAATAGTGTGCTCTACGACTGGCTACACAGAAATCACCGTTGTTGAAAGCTCATAGTATTTTTAATTTTTGTGGTCAGACGTATCTCCCGCATCGTGTTAACTGCTTATCAAGTGTAAATAGACCTGCTTGTTGAACATTTGCGTTTCCATCTTCAAGAATTAAACTGTCTGTAAACTTCAACAAGTGGTGAGACAAGTGTATCGAAGTAAAAAGTAATCATTAACATAAAAAAAGAAAGATCGTGGGGTAAAAGGAGTTGATTACGAAACTTAGTAAGAAAGGAAAACATTATGAAACCGACAAGGCAAACGACGACTGGAGGGGGGGGGGCGCTCAAGAAAACACAGAGGACTTGTGTTTCTAAAGGAGTTCAAATGATAAATAATGATAATAATATTAATATGCAGCCCAATCTAAAAAAACAACACTATTTCTTTTATTAAACTTAATATATTTAATAATAATTGTGTAAAATTATTTTCTAATTGTACGTCCGTCTGTATTTCTGTCGATTTATAATCTATACTTTAATGTTCTATGTATCTTCCTCCATAATTAATATATTATAAAAGAATATTTACATTGGAACTAAAGGCTTCATTTCTGGGCTTCACATTTTCCTTTTCTTTCATGTCTTTCCAAAGATTGCTTTTCAATGAAACTCTTACCGCATTTACATCTGAACACAGATGGTCGGGAGTTTGGCGGATGCACATTCGTAGATGGCTGAGACATATCTTTGGACGAACAAGAGTTCCTCGTAGATGGCTGAGACATATCTTTGGACGAACAAGAGTTCCTCGTAGATGGGCCAGCTGCCCCTTGAGATGAACGAGGTCCAGGTTGTTCCACCGGGCCTGAATGACATAGTCTCACAACTTCCCGTTTCTGACCATCAGTTGGCAAAGAGTGAGAGGACTTCAACCGGTCTTTTGGTTCATCCAAGGATCCGCCCCTGATGCATGACCCCTCGTGAGCACATAATTTCTGATGAGTTTTAAAAGTTTTCTGACATCGCTCGCATATTAACCCTTTGACCGATTTCTGATGATGTTGGTCAGAACTGGATTGTTGTATTCCGCCGTGTTCCTTTCTTGTAAATTTTTCTATTCCGTCCTGATCCTTTCTAGTGTTTTGTTTTGATGCTAAATCTTTCTTAAGGGCTCCATGCAAGAGTGTTGATGAACTTTGGTGACCTTTAACCGATGCGGACATTTTGCATAGTTCCTCCTCCTTCCCTTGGCACGTTGTTTTTGACTTAAGCATATCCTGAGCTCCGCGGACAGAAACTTGATCATTGGATGCCGTCGTATTTTCTAAGGACCGACCATCGTCTCCCTGTTGAGATCTTTGCCTGGCATGACTGTCACTGACTTTCTTGACAGACGTCAGCGATTGTTCGTTTGCTGCCTTCTTCACATTGTCCGTACTCGTGAGTTTTACAGATTTAAGTTCCAATGTTAAGACTACTTCATAATCAGACAAGGCAGTATTTCCTATCAAGGGGATGACCTCTGACGCAGGTGGACATGCTGCCATTTTTGATCTTGTTCTTGAGGCGACTGGACCACTCAAGTCGACACCTGGATGTCAATGAGAAAACTTAAAGAAAATTTTGTTTTCTAAATACAACAGAAGCGAAATCTAAATTCAAGCATTAGATAGTGTTAGTTTAGGAATTTGTTTAATGGATACGGTATGAAAGATGTTGTGTTAGTGTTAGAAACGACCTGCCATACACAGTGGATTATTTAGTTATAAATCTGCTAAACATTCAACTATTTGTATTTCTATGATTCTATTTAACAATTGAATTCAATCTTTGTGTTTGACATTTCGTCAAATCATTATCATACTTATCAAAATGCAGAAATTAAAGTCCTTAAAGTTTCGATAAAGCAAACAAAGCTGAGAAAATTATATAAAAAGTGGATTTCATCAACTCTACTTGTTTAGGTATAGTTTCGCTGTCCTAGTAACTAAAATAAAACTATTTTAAAAACTATATTTATATACAGAAGACACGTTTTAATTTTTTTTTAAACTAAAGAACAAAGTTTTGACAATAAATCCTTTATATACGAGACATAACTAAAAAAATGTTCATTATAATACGCATCGCACGCAATTTAAAAAATCCAAAATTTTAGTTATTTCTCAAATATATAAAGGATTTATAGTTTTAAAAAAACGAATAAAGTCTGCCTGCTAAATTTCAGATCGATTTGATCACGGGAAAGAGTTATAAAAACACATTTATGTTGTAGGGCGCCTACGGCGCCCACTTTTTTCAAAAGCCCAAGTAACTTATCGTTGTTTCATAAATACGAAATATTAAACTTACTGAAATGAACACAAAGTATTTTATAATTATAAATGCTCAAATCCTCTTTTTACATCGTTCTCTTTTCCAAAAGTAAAATATAAGCTCAAACAATGACGTCATTTAATATTTTACGGCGGGAAACACCACATGCTTTTTTAACCTGTATGGACTTTTTTACTATGTCCATCAGCGTTACGGGGACAGTGAGTGACTTGGGCTATTATATTGTTTACTAGCGTATCACCCGTCAAAAATGACGGAAGTTTTCAGCTGAAATCTATTTATTTTATACAAAATGCACCATTTTTTAGGGCGCCTACGGCGCCGACCTTTTCAAAAGCCCAACTAACTTGTCCTTGTTTGATAAATACGAAATATTAAACTTTCTGAGATGTACACAAAGTATTTTATAATAGGGGTTGTAGGGCGCCTAAGGCTCCCCCTTTGTTTTTTTATATTTTATAATTAACCATCATCAAATCCTCTTTTTACATTGATCCCTTTTCCAAAATTAAAATACATGTTTGAGCGAAAACAATGACGTCATATAATATTTTTTACAGCGCATCTTTAATGCATTGGTGCAGTAATTTGGTTTTCCATGCTTTCTAAAATTAGTAGCGACACGGACAGACATTGCAAATTATATTGTTTAATGTTTAATAAAGTGCGCACCGCGAGACAGACTAGCAATTACTAGCATTTACATTTACAGAACGGGAATATATTTTTAAAAAGTAGTGTCAATATAATATGCACCGCACAGCGCGATAGGAAAGTATTAAAAAGGTTGTTCAATATAACACGCACCGCGACACTCTAGCACACAAATTAATATGCTACATAGAGATAATCTAAAAATTCATTAATTTAATTACAGTACATTCCATCGATCTGAAATTTTGAAAGATCATTTTCTTCGTCGGCACGAGTCTTTCTGCAAAATTTCAGCTCGCCAGCATACGGGTAAGTGAGTTAAAAATTGATCCTTATCTTTTTTGGCAGGCAAACAATCAAGCAGACGCCACGAATTAATATAAATGATTTAAAAAGAGCAGATCGTATTCAATAAATTATCGAAAGATTTAACGAAAGAATTCAGGCGCCTTATCAAACCAGGAAAACCAACACACTTTTCAGCATTTGAACTCTAATAAAAATGCGAGACAACAAATAAACCATGGATAAGAGTCGGGCGCGATAATCTTGCGTATAGAAGGAATATCTGTAATAGATAAGTTAAGATAATCAGTTACCATTTGGACTTTCTTCTCTTGAGCCTCTGCCATCGGCCCGTGCCTTCAACTTCAACTCTGTTTTTTTTTAAAATAGATGAATTAATTATTAATTTTATTCTATCATCTACAATCTACATTCTACATTAATCACAGCTTCTTCGACTTTATCATTCTCAATAACTATTCTTTTGTGAACAATCTCCGCTTTCACGTCAGCAAAGCTAGATAAGAAATAAATAGAATAGAAGGGGGGGGATGGGGGGAAACTGAACTACATTTAATTATGATAAAGTAAAGCGCAATAATATTTTTTAAAGCCATCTATTTCGCCTTCATTTTAAATTCTGTATTTTCTTTCGATCGTGTTCCAAGTGGTCCATGTTCCCAGTTACAGCTGCTTATGACAAAGCGAAATGCCAGGTTTTCACATCAACTGTTCAAGCAATGCTTTTTTATGGAGCCTAAACGATTTTTAAGGCAAACACAAACAATTTCAACTAGTTTCGAAAAAAACAATGTACGTACTGTCATACAGCAGGTTGTCAATTTTTTTAACCACTTTCTCATGTCCCATGTCCAACAGAACTTTCAAAAATGGTGTATAGCCGTTGAGGGTCTTCTTCACACTGTGCAGGAGATGGACTGCCGCCCGGTGTGAGCCTGCTCTGTTGTGCTTAGCACGGATCTAGTGATGGTGGAGAATGTAACGAGTTAAAATGGTGTTGCCGGAGGGTGTACTGAATAAATGAAATTTGAGTATAAATATTGAGTCTGCTCAGTTATACGTGGAGAAAATGGATCTAAAGTAATTTTTAAATCCTTTATATTAACTCGTGGTGTCTGCGGCGGACCTTGCTTGCTTGCTTGCTTGTCGCCAAAACTTTTGATCGATTTTTAACCCACTTGCTCGCAAGATAGCGAGCTGAAATTTTGCAGGCAGTTTCGTACCGATGATAAAAACAATGTATCAAAATTTCAGATCGATCGCATGTACCGTAATTAAATTATTGATTTTTTAGATTATTTTATTTATTCCTATGTATCATGCTATTTTTTGAGATAGAGCGTCGCGGTGCGTATTATATTGAACAACCTTTCTGTCGCGCAACAAGGTGCGTATTTTATTGACAGCTCTTTTTATAAAAATATTTCTGATCGGTGCGCATTATATTAAACATGTTTTACGACTCAACTGCAATTTTGTATTTCTGGATGGTCTGGCGCTGCGTATTATAATGAACATTCTTTTAGTTACTTCTCGTACATAAAGGATTTATAGTCAAAAACTTGGTTTTTTACGGGTTGTTTTTTTAAAAATAAATTTCAATTGAAATTTAAACTTCTCTAAGTAGTTGGTCGGTCGATAAAAGTAATGCTACTATAAATAACATACACACAAAATTCCCGATAGATACCCGAGAGGATGTAAGTAAAAATAACACCAGCGTTTGGTCCAAAATATTTTATTTTGTTTGACGGATTTTATTTCAATGTTGATTCAATAAATCTGTATTAGTAATAAATGAGAGGCTGTTAAAATATGTTTTATGGCGTATAATATTTGTTGGAAAATGATCTGTTGGGTTGTGTTGGTAGTGAACGCATGTATATTATAGTCAATAGGGCTTTTTAAAAATAATTATGGAGCGATAATATAATAACACAATAAAAGACTTCCAGTAGGGAAAAAATCTAGACTCAGTTATAAAATTATGTAAATCACTTTGTTGAAGTAATAACGTCATCTAAATATACAATCTTATAAGATAGGGGAATGTAGATGGCGGTTTAATTTTTTGTACTTTGACACACAAATAAATTACAAAACGGTGTGTTACAAGTCAAAGTTTAGAGTCTATAACTAGACATCCCACAGCCTTCCAACGGTTCAGTCAAAATTTTTGTACCTACCTCAGCCAACAGGTCAGTTCCATTGTTGTACCTACCTCAGCCAACAGGCCAGTCCCATGGTTGTACCTACCTCAGCCAACAGGTCAGTTCCATGGACGTACCTACCTCAGCCAACAGGCCAGTTCCATGGACGTACCTACCTCAGCCAACAGGCCAGTTCAATGGATGTACCTACCTCAGCCAACAGGCCAGTTCCATTGTTGTACCTACCTCAGCCAACAGGCCAGTTCCATTGTTGTACCTACCTCAGCCAACAGGCCAGTTCCATTGAAAGTACCCACCTCAGCCAACAGGTCAGTTCCATTGTTGTACCTACCTCAGCCAACAGGCAGTTCAATGGATGTACCTACCTCAGCCAACAGGCCAGTCCCATGGTTGTACCTACCTCAGCCAACAGGGCAGTTCCATTTTTTACCTACCTCAGCCAACAGGCCAGTTCCATTGTTGTACCTACCTCAGCCAACAGGCCAGTTCCATTGAAAGTACCTACCTCAGCCAACAGGCCAGTTCCATTGTTGTACCTACCTCAGCCAACAGGCCAGTCCCATAGTTGTACCTACCTCAGCCAACAGGTCAGTTCCATTTTTGTACCTACCTCAGCCAACAGGCCAGTTCCATTGTTGTACCTACCTCAGCCCACAGGCCAGTTCCATTGTTGTACCTACCTCAGCCAACAGGCCAGTTCCATTGTTGTGCCTACCTCAGCCAACAGGCCAGTTCCATTTTTGTACCTACCTCAGCCAACAGGCCAGTTCCATTTTTGTACCTACCTCAGCCAACAGGCCCATTCCCTTGTTGTACCTACCTCAGTCAACAGGCCAGTTCCATTGTTGTACCTACCTCAGCCAACAGGCCAGTTCCATTGTTGTACCTACCTCAGCCAACAGGCCAGTTCCATTGTTGTACCTACCTCAGCCAACAGGCCAGTTCCATTTTTGTACCTACCTCAGCCAACAGGTCAGTTCCATTGTTGTACCTACCTCAGCCAACAGGCCAGTCCCATGGTTGTACCTACCTCAGCCAACAGGTCAGTTACATGGACGTACCTACCTCAGCCAACAGGCCAGTTCCATGGACGTACCTACCTCAGCCAACAGGCCAGTTCAATGGATGTACCTACCTCAGCCAACAGGCCAGTTCCATTGTTGTACCTACCTCAGCCAACAGGCCAGTCCCATTGTTGTACCTACCTCAGCCAACAGGCCAGTCCCATGGTTGTACCTACCTCAGCAAACAGGCCAGTTCCATTGTGGTACCTACCTCAGCCAACAGGCCAGTTCCATGGATGTACCTACCTCAGCAAACAGGTAAGTCCCATGGTTATACCTACCTCAGCCAACAGGCCAGTTCCATTGTTGTACCTACCTCAGCCAACAGGCCAGTTCCATTGTTGTGCCTACCTCAGCCAACAGGCCAGTTCCATTTTTGTACCTACCTCAGCCAACAGGCCAGTTCCATTTTTGTACCTACCTCAGCCAACAGGCCAGTTCCATTGTTGTACCTACCTCAGTCAACAGGCCAGTTCCATTGTTGTACCTACCTCAGCCAACAGGCCAGTTCCATTGTTGTACCTACCTCAGCCAACAGGCCAGTTCCATTGTTGTACCTACCTCAGCCAACAGGCCAGTTCCATTTTTGTACCTACCTCAGCCAACAGGTCAGTTCCATTGTTGTACCTACCTCAGCCAACAGGCCAGTCCCATGGTTGTACCTACCTCAGCCAACAGGTCAGTTACATGGACGTACCTACCTCAGCCAACAGGCCAGTTCCATGGACGTACCTACCTCAGCCAACAGGCCAGTTCAATGGATGTACCTACCTCAGCAAACAGGTAAGTCCCATGGTTGTACCTACCTCAGCCAACAGGCCAGTCCCATGGTTGTACCTACCTCAGCAAACAGGCCAGTTCCATTGTGGTACCTACCTCAGCCAACAGGCCAGTCCCATGGTTGTACCTACCTCAGCCAACAGGCCAGTTCCATGGATGTACCTACCTCAGCAAACAGGTAAGTCCCATGGTTGTACCTACCTCAGCCAACAGGCCAGTTCCATGGTTGTACCTAGACCCCTCAGACTCCAACAGATAAGTCCCATTGTTGTACCTACCTCAGCCAACAGGCCAGTCTCATTGTTGTACCTACCTCAGCCAACAGGCCAGTCCCATGGATGTACCTACCTCAGCCAACAGGCCAGTCCCATGGTTGTACCTACCTCAGCAGCTTCTCCTTCAGTGATCAGGTTTTTACTTAAGCACGTGGACACCAGCATCTCGTCACACTCAATACTTGTGATCAACAATTCCCGATGATGGTCCAACACTTCACAGTCATGAAAGTGAGCAGCTAAATCGTCAGATGATCCTTCAAACAAGATCGTCCTCACTAGGTCATGGGCTACACGCAATTACAATTTTGTTTTAGGAGAAATCACAATTACTCTGGCGACTAGAATATAAACACATCAAAAATTATTACTGCATCAATACTTATTACTGCATCAATACTTATTACTGCATCAATACTTATTACTGCATCAATACTTATTACTGCATCAATACTTATTACTGCATCAATACTTATTACTGCATCAATACTTATTACTGCATCAATACTTATTACTGCATCAATACTTATTACTGCATCAATACTTATTACTGCATCAATACTTATTACTGCATCTATACTTATTACTGCATCAATACTTATTACTGCATCAATACTTATTACTGCATCAATACTTATTACTGCATCAATACTTATTACAGCATCAATACTTATTACTGCATCAATACTTATTACTGCATCAATACTTATTACTGCATCAATACTTATTACTGCATCAATACTTATTACTGCATCAATACTTATTACTGCATCAATACTTATTACAGCATCAATACTTATTACTGCATCAATACTTATTACTGCATCAATACTTATTACTGCATCAATACTTATTACTGCATCAATACTTATTACTGCATCAATACTTATTACTGCATCAATACTTATTCCTGCATCAATACTTATTACTGCATCAATACTTATTACAGCATCAATACTTACTACTGCATCAATACTTATTACTGCATCAATACTTATTACTGCATCAATACTTATTACTGCATCAATACTTATTACTGCATCAATACTTATTACAGCATCAATACTTATTACTGCATCAATACTTATTACTGCTATTGTCTAGGCAACAATATAAATCTGAACCAGAAAACTCTATAATAAATACTGCTGCTATCTACACTAGAGTTTCCTCATTAATATTACAATTGTATTTTTCTCCATCTTCCTCATGAGAACAATTACAAAAGCTCACGGCGCCTCTAAATATATTTCTTGGTAATCTATGTACTGTTTTGTCTTATATATGTGGTAGAAGTATACACATTACAAAAATCCAAATCTAGTTCTTGATCCGTAAAGAAAACAATCGAACAGCGAAGATACAAAGCTATTTATAGCAGTGACTGTTCCCCTATGATGCGAGTTCGTGGCAACTACTTTTTGTTTGAATATTCCTCCACCATTTCCCTCTTAGTACACTTTTGATATTGTGCAGCCTCAACACATACCCCGGGTATCTAAAGTTTGGTTTCTAAGGTGGATATAATATAATATAATATAATATAATATAATATAATATAATATAAATATGAAGCGATTGACCGGAAGCTTGTTTCTCCAAATTAATATTTTTGTTTTAGAAGAAAAAAGTTATAAGGAAAATGAAGCAATCTCCCTGGCACGATTCATGGGAAACATCAACCATCTCGTATCTGTCTATATACCAGCCCAAGTCTTCTCACAATACTTGAAGACCTTTCGTGACCATGATACCGATGGGCATAACAGATCATAGCTACATGATTGCGGAATATCCTTCAATGAAGTCATCTTTTGTAAATTGAATTGTCAATATAAATGAAGTTTCCCCGAAGTGCCTAGATTGAATTTTAACTGACATGAAAAAATCCATTGGGTTTCTATAAATCCGATCTTTTTTATTTTAAAAAAATGAAGATGTTAAACTGCTTCTTTAATTTTTGGCTCCCCTGATAATCCGATAGATAATCCGATAGATAATCCGATAGATAATCCGATAGATAATCCGATAGATAATCCGATAGATAATCCGATAGATAATCCGATAGATAATCCGATAGATAATCCGATAGATAATCCGATAGATAATCCGATAGATAATCCGATAGATAATCCGATAGATAATCCGATAGATAATCCGATAGATAATCCGATAGATAATCCGATAGATAATCCGATAGATAATCCGATAGATAACCCGATAGATAATCCGATAGTATTTTATTTTAAATGAGTTATCTCAATGCCCGGTATACACATTTAATTTTGATTGTACAGTCGAAACCGCTTATGTCGACGGCGTTGGGGGTATGAAAAATGGCGTCGACATAACCGATGATCGAGATAAAGGAAAATCAATATGGCGGCAAAATATTAACATGTGCTTGAAATTTCTTTATGTACATGATTAATTAGTTAGCGTTAATTAGTGATGGGATGATTTATCGGAATCGTATCGGAACCCTAATATTTCTTCACTCTTTCCTAAGTCTAAGGTTGTAATGACCGTTCGTTTTTAAGGACCGTTTAAAATTTAAATATAACCATGGCCATGGTTCCCACTCAGGAAAACGGGAAAAAGTCGGGAATTCTTAAAAATAAATTCTCGGCCTTGAAAGTCGGGAAAAGTTATGACTAATCGGGAATTTATATATATATATATATATATATATATATATATATATATATATATATATATATATATATGTATATGACATATATATACACATGCATAGATATTTATGCCGAAGTAAAGGACTTTGATTACGTTTCTGTCATGTTTGATTCCATTTATTTAATGAAAAATAAGTTACCAGTTTATAATTGTCTGCGCATGCGCTAAAAGGTTAAAGTTTACGCTTCGCCGTGTCACAGTCGCGTTTTCCGTCGTATCAGCGAATTTAAAATACAAATAAACATATCAATATGGTTATTTTAAGTTTAATGCTTTTGATGTATATATATTTATGCCGAAGTAAAGGACTTTGATTACGTCTCTGTCATGTTTCGATTCCATTTATTTAATGAAAAATAAGTTACCAGTTTATAATTGTCTGCGCATGCGCTAAAAGGTCAAAGTTTACGCTTCGCCGTGTCGCAGTCGCGTTTGCCATCATATCAGTATCAGCGAATTTAAAATACAAATAAACAAATCAATATGGTTATTTTAAGTTTAATGCTTTTGACGTGCAGGATATCTATTAATTAACTATCAGAACGTTCTCGAATTTCCTCAGTCAATCAAACTTGTAATATAAATAAAACTATTGTGGCCTTGACCGTTGATCACAGCACGCTGTGGGCTGTGTGTACTGTGTACTGACACAGTACTGTGTTAATCAGTTTCATCGTCACGCGCGTGTTAGTGTCACAGTCACTTATCTTACTGGTAACAAAGCAACAACAACAAACTTTTAAAAGAATAATAATTAATTAATTTTTTTATTTAATTATATAAAAACCACCGTCGATTCTCGATACAAACCTTTATTTTCAACCGACGAAAATCGAGTTAAGTTGCAAATTTGGCCCTCTTTTGTGCTCGAGATACTAGGTTTCGGCGACATAAAAGAATCGACATTACCGATGAGAAAATGCTAAGACAAAGAGAGAATTTGGCGGTTCCAATAAAAAACGTCGACATAATAGGGTGGTCGATATAACCGAGCTCGAGATAAGTGGGTTCGACTGTATGTTGAAATGTATGTAGTCAAACTTACCAGATTCTCCTAGTGCTGCTTTTAATACAATTTCTTTACTTCTTTCCCTTGAGGCCAGGAAGGCATTCATGAACAATTCAGCACCACTCTGCTTCCGCTCTAACTCCTTGGCAAACAGTTCATCGACCAGTTTATCTGTTCAAGAATTATTTGTTTTTCAAATGTGTAATGGCATCGTCTGATAACCGTTAAATTTACCTTTAGGAACTTGCATTAAGTAAGAGTGATACATTTATAGTGCAACTACTATGCATGTAGTTGAGATATAAATTTCTTTAAAACTATACGATATTTAATAGAGATATAAAAGTCTTACAGACTGAATTACATCGTCTTACTGCTCCCAGTCAATACAACTGTGAAGTTACCTGGAATGATTCCCTTGAAACTGTGGCGGCCTGTTAGCAGCTCAAATATGCGTAGACTTTTCACGATGTCACCATACTTCATCTTGATGACTGTGTCCAGGTCGATAGAACTCTGGTCACGTGGGCGTGACGTCATACTGTCATCTAATGTCATATTTGTAGGATTGCGATCAAATCGTGTTAATCGTGTTAGTCAATTATCATCTAAAACAGTTCAATTATATGTCAACTACAACTGTTATATTTGTATGTGATCTAAAACTGTTATATTTGTATGTGATCTACAACTGTTATATTTGTATGTGATCTAAAACTGTTATATTTGTATGTGATCTAAAACTGTTATATTTGTATGTGATCTAAAACTGTTATATTGTATGTGATCTAAAACTGTTATATTTGTATGTGATCTAAAACTGTTATATTTGTATGTGATCTAAAACTGTTAAATTTGAATGTGATCTAAAACTGTTATATTTGTATGTGATCTAAAACTGTTATATTTGTATGTGATCTAAAACTGTTATATTTGTATGTGATCTACAACTGTTATATTGTATGTGATCTAAACTGTTATATTTGTATGTGATCTAAAACTGTTTATTTGTATGTGACCTAAAACTGTTATATTTGTATGTGATCTACAGCTGTTATATTTGTATGTGATCTAAAACTGTTATATTGTATGTGATCTAAAACTGTTATATTGTATGTGATCTAAAACTGTTATATATTGTATGTGATCTAAAACTGGTATATTTGTATGTGATCTACAACTGTTATATTTGTATGTGATCTAAAACTGTTATATTTGTATGTGATCTAAAACTGTTATATTTGTATGTGATCTAAAACTGTTATATATTGTATGTGATCTAAAACTGTTATATTTGTATGTGATCTACAAGTGTTATATTTGTATGTGATCTAAAACTGTTATATTTGTATGTGATCTACAACTGTTATATTTGTATGTGATCTAAAACTGTTATATTTGTATGTGATCTAAAACTGATATATTTGTATGTGATCTAAAACGGTTATATTTGTATGTGATCTAAAACTGTTATATTTGTATGTGATCTAAAACTGTTATATTTGTATGTGATCTAAAACTGTTATATTTGTATGTGATCTAAAACTGTTATATTTGTATGTGATCTAAAACTGTTATATTTGTATGTGAACTACAACTGTTATATTTGTATGTGATCTACAACTGTTATATTTGTATGTGATCTACAACTGTTATATTTGTATGTGAACTAAAACTGGTATATTTGTATGTGATCTACAACTGTTATATTTGTATGTGATCTACAACTGTTATATTTGTATGTGATCTAAAACTGTTATATTTGTATGTGATCTAAAACGGTTATATTTGTATGTGATCTAAAACTGTTATATTTGTATGTGATCTAAAACTGTTATATTTGTATGTGATCTAAAACTGTTATATTGTATGTGATCTAAAACTGTTATATTTGTATGTGATCTAAAACTGTTATATTTGTATGTGATCTAAAACTGTTATATTTGTATGTGATCTAAAACTGTTATATTTGTATGTGATCTAAAACTGTTATATATTGTATGTGATCTAAAACTGTTATATTTGTATGTGATCTAAAACTGTTATATTTGTATGTGATCTAAAACTGTTATATTTGTATGTGATCTAAAACTGTTATATTTGTATGTGATCTAAAACTGTTATATTTGTATGTGATCTAAAACTGTTATATTTGTATGTGATCTAAAACTGTTATATTTGTATGTGATCTAAAACTGTTATATTTGTATGTGATCTAAAACTGTTATATTTGTATGTGATCTACAACTGTTATATTTGTATGTGATCTAAAACTGTTATATTTGTATGTGATCTACAACTGTTATATTTGTATGTGATCTACAACTGTTATATTTGTATGTGATCTACAACTGTTATATTTGTATGTGATCTACAACTGTTATATTTGTATGTGATCTACAACTGTTATATTTGTATGTGATCTACAACTGTTATATTTGTATGTGATCTACAACTGTTATATTTGTATGTGATCTAAAACTGTTATATTTGTATGTGATCTACAACTGTTATATTTGTATGTGATCTAAAACTGTTATATTTGTATGTGATCTAAAACTGTTATATTTGTATGTGATCTAAAACTGTTATATTTGTATGTGATCTAAAACTGTTATATTTGTATGTGATCTAAAACTGTTATATTTGTATGTGAACTAAAACTGTTATATTTGTATGTGATCTACAACTGTTATATTTGTATGTGATCTACAACTGTTATATTTGTATGTGATCTACAACTGTTATATTTGTATGTGATCTATAACTGTTATATTTGTATGTGATCTACAACTGTTATATTTGTATGTGATCTAAAACTGTTATATTTGTATGTGATCTAAAACTGTTATATTTGTATGTGATCTACAACTGTTATATTTGTATGTGATCTACAACTGTTATATTTGTATGTGATCTACAACTGTTATATTTGTATGTGATCTACAACTGTTATATTTGTATGTGATCTATAACTGTTATATTTGTATGTGATCTACAACTGTTATATTTGTATGTGATCTACAACTGTTATATTTGTATGTGATCTACAACTGTTATATTTGTATGTGATCTACAACTGTTATATTTGTATGTGATCTACAACTGTTATATTTGTATGTGATCTAAAACTGTTATATTTGTATGTGATCTAAAACTGTTATATTTGTATGTGATCTAAAACTGTTATATTTGTATGTGATCTAAAACTTTTATTTTTGTATGTGATCTAAAACTGTTACATTTGTATGTGATCTACAACTGTTATATTTGTATGTGATCTAAAACTGTTATATTTGTATGTGATCTACAACTGTTATATTTGTATGTGATCTACAACTGTTATATTTGTATGTGATCTACAACTGTTATATTTGTATGTGATCTACAACTGTTATATTTGTATGTGATCTACAACTGTTATATTTGTATGTGATCTACAACTGTTATATTTGTATGTGATCTACAACTGTTATATTTGTATGTGATCTACAACTGTTATATTTTTATGTGATCTACAACTGTTATATTTGTATGTGATCTACAACTGTTATATTTGTATGTGATCTACAACTGTTATATTTGTATGTGATCTACAACTGTTATATTTTTATGTGATCTACAACTGTTATATTTGTATGTGATCTACAACTGTTATATTTGTATGTGATCTACAACTGTTATATTTGTATGTGATCTACAACTGTTATTGGTGTGTAATATTTGTTTAGGGGCCGTCCATAAAGTACGTCCCGCTCCAGAGTGGGGAGGGGGTGTATGAAAGTGTGACAGTTTGCGACAGGGGGGAGGGGGGGGGTCCGGCCATGTGTGACGTCACGCTGTTTTATATTAAATTTTGATTATTTTGTTAATAAAAAACAAAAATCGTACTCGAAAGTGTAACGTTCTTTAGTGTCCGAGATGTGTGACAGTTTGTGACAGGGGGGAGGGGGGAGTTAAAAATGGTCATAAATAGCGTGACGTACTTTATGGACGGCCCCTTACCCAATAGTTTTCATTTACTTTTTTTTAAAAGAACAGCAACACATTTCGTTTATTATTAGAAAAAAACTTACCGGTTTTTAGAATATATTATCCAGGTAGCCTTTGGCCACTTTGGGCAACTTCAAGCTCATATACACACTTGTCATCTATCCATTTTAATATTTATCTTTTCAATATGGCTCTGCCTTTATGATCAATTCATTATTGACAACCGTCTTAGTAGTCATACGGATGCGACACTTTTAAAATAAATTATTGAATGATGACAAACGATTAAATACGAAGCTGTGAATGGTGATCGCACTAGGAACTTTAAAAGCCTTGATGTTGTAGTAGTAACTTTAGGTCATCGGGAATACCACTTCTCATCTGGTCGGTCTTTCTTTTACTTATCGTGGAAATCGAAACTGAAACTATTGGGTCCAGTCGTAAACAACAAATGTTCACTTCATGCCTAGATGTTTGTCACAACCTGACACTCTCAAATGAACATAATTTTAACCGGGCTTCAGTGAAACTTAAGGATTAAGTGGGCGCCAGTGCAAAGACCAAAATGATCCGCAAACAAGTCAAGTAAATCCGGCAATTGTTGCAAAAAAAAAGTCATTAGTAAATGTGCTTTTGGCAATTAGTCGTTTGTACCAACACTGTGCAGCAATAGTTGTTTGAACCAACACTGTGCAGCAATAGTTGTTTGTACCAACACTGTGCAGCAATAGTTGTTTGAACCAACACTGTGCAGCAATAGTTGTTTGTACCAACACTGTGCAGCAATAGTTGTTTGTACCAACACTGTGCAGCAATAGTTGTTTGTACCAACACTGTGCAGCAATAGTTGTTTGTACCAACACTGTGCAGCAATAGTTGTTTGTACCAACACTGTGCAGCAATAGTTGTTTGTACCAACACTGTGCAGCAATAGTTGTTTGTACCAACACTGTGCAGCAATTGTTGTTTGTACCAACACTGTGCAGCAATAGTTGTTTGTACCAACACTGTGCAGCAATAGTTGTTTGTACCAACACCGAGCAGCAATAGTTGTTTGTACCAACACTGTGCAGCAATAGTCGTTTGTAACGGTACTTCTAGTACTGAAATCGATTAGTTTAAAATACAGACTAAGGTAAAAAATGAAATCTTTTTCTTAAAACAAATGCTTGTAAAATCTAAATAAGGAAAAATTACATCTGCGAAACAAAAAAATGTGAGAGTTGATCTGAACTCTACCACTCACTATTTATTCGCGCAAGTTGGCAATGGCAATAATACGATGACAAAAATAGCGGCTTAGCGCGGGTTTTTGTCGCCCGGGGCAGAATCCAGTTTTGTCGCCCCGCCCCCCCCCCACGGAAAATATGTTTAATAGATACCTTTTATTAGCAAGTAATAATAAAGACACAATACATTTTTAATGTAAAAAGAAATACATGTAAAAAAAAACATTTTAAAAATAAAATTGAGGTTTTCTGCTTTTACTCATGGCGCAATATTTAGGGCAGCACTGCCTACATAAAGCAGAGAATTCCAAATTTTTTAATTTTTTTTTAAAGTAAAAGATGTCATTGCAACTACCAAAGTTCCTGCGTCTGTTCCAGGGTTCAGCTTTTCGTCTACTTCTGTCAGATTATCTTAAGCTTCCCAAATAACGAAGCTCAAAGTAACTCCATAGTATATTCACTATATTGTACCCTGAAGTCTGTTAACTGCCTTGCCTGTAGAAGTTATAATATATTTGCAATGGTGTGTGGACAAGGTAAAAATTGAGTAATATCGCTCTGGTGAGCCAAAAACAGTTCGTTTCAGTTCGAGCAGCTTGTATACAAACCAGGTTTAAGAATTGTTTGAGCGAGATAACTTGACAGTGACATAAAGTCGTTGAGTCTGTCTTGAAATCATGTATAGTTTCGAGCCATGAAGAAGTATTAACACACGTTGGGCCTCTGCAAGCCCTTATTAACACACGTTGGGCCTCTGCAAGCCTTTATTAACACACGTAGGGCCTCTGCAAGCCCTTATTTTAATACCATTATTGATTTTAAAATTATGTAAGAAATGTTGTATGCAGATTCATTATTTTTCAATGAAATCTTTGAAAGATTCTAAAGAACAAAATATGGTTGATGGGTGACACTGCTTTTAAATTTTTAAAAAGACAAACATACGATATTTAAACAGGGTATGTATATGCCTTATATGACGTCATAAAACAACGTATTGGAAGATTCTACAGCGTCTATTTGCTGATTTAAACTATTACATATCATACAACTTGACTTGATTGATCCTTATGTGAAATATATGGAGATCTATCGAATACAAAGGAATGATGATATTTATCTTCTTCGGGACAGACGTTTTTCGGGCAACCGATTTCTCCTAAAACTTCAATGATGTCATTTTGAATTTTAGATGACACATTTTGTACCCCTTTGTTCTCGTATTAGTGGATCGCTATTAGCTAACAAAGACATTAATAATTAAATATTTAAAAAATCTTTTTAAAAAAAGGACACGCTTTTAACATAATCACTACTTTCAGTTGTGTCTCATATATAAGGGATTTGTAGTCAAAAACTTTGTTTTTACAGCTATTTTTGAAAACTTATAATAAAAACTCTTTAAAATTCACGTCTGAAGCCCACACATCTTTTTTTATTACCACGTTTTTATTTACTCGCTTTCGTTGGGCATTGTTTGTTTGTTTGTCCAAGATTTTTTCAAATCTGCCAAAGTAAAATTGAACCACTTCTGATGGTCCTAGAGATCTGAAAATTTTACCACAGATAGATCTTGGATGACAATGCATTGTATCAAAATTTCAGATCGATCAAATGTACCGTTATTAAATTATTGAACTTTTTAAGTTTATCTATAGTCTATATAAAAGCATCTGTACCGTCGGCTTTTGTTGACATCCGTGAGTTCGCCCCGTGACCACATCACAATGTTTTTAAAACGTTGGGCGGGCGCTTGTGAGGTGTTTGGTAAAATAAATAGAGGTAAAAAAAGATTTTTAAAAACCAGGTTGTTATAAGTGGACTAAAAAGAATAAAATAAATAGAAGTAAAAAAAAGATTTTTAAAAACCAGGTTTTTAGAAGCGGACTGAAAAGAAGAAAATAATTTTAAACTTATTAGTTCAAGTACTTCGATTTAATATGACTAAAAAAGTGGGGTGGGTGTTTGGTATGAAAATTAAAGATTTCTAATTTAGAAGGCAAAAGAGAGATCTATAAGGGAAAGAATGAGTGAACCGCATATGTTAAACCTCATAAGCGCTCGCCCCACGTTTTTAGTCATATTAAATCGAAGTACTTGAACTTACAAGTTTTAAATTATTTTCTTCTTTTCAGTCCGCTTCTAAATACGCGGTTTTTAAAAATCTTTTTTTTACTTCTATTTATTTACTAGTCTTATATTAGCTTGCTTTGTAAGTTTAATCGGAACCGTCCGTCCAACTATTTGTTTATAATTTTTTCACGTGCCCACTTCACGCGTTGACGCCGACCGTCACTTTTCACACCAGGGGCGGATTAAGACTGCACGGGGCCCCTGGCTGCAATTCAAACTGGGGCCCTATCCAGCTAGCGTCCCTGTAAAATGATTGCTAGCAGCTAATATAAGACTGTAACTTGAAAACTAGATAGTCCATAGGTTCCTTGTTCATAATGTGTCTGTACTCCGGGATCGGATTCATAAAAAAAACCGAACACAAAGAAATAACTGTTTGCCTGGAAACTAAAATTGAGTGTAAAAAGATAATGAAAAATAAACAATTGGCCGCGGCCGGGAATCGAACCCGCTACCGCTTGCGCAACAAGACAACACGTTGCCTCAAGACCACAAGATCACGATGTTTGAACAAAATTTAAAAGACATAAATAGTATTCATTAATATGTTCTCTTATTGAGCCAATCAAATCAAGTTTTTCGATACCGAGGCTACCGGGTCCGAATAGCGATCAGATTATTATATAAGATTTTATTAATTTATTTAATTTATGAAATTTTTAGGGATTCATGCAAACATTTGTCCACCTTTATAATAAATTATACTAAATTTGGGGGCTCTAAATCATCGGGGGCCCCTGGCTTTAGCCCGTTCAGCCCCCCCCCCTTTAATCCGCCATAGGTTCACACCCCCTACCATCCCTGCGCCCAGGGGAGATAAAAACCAGGGGAGATAATTATGTTTCAGTCTGTAAATGTCGCGTTTGAACATAATCACTACTTTTAGTTATGTCTCATATATAAGGGATTTATAGTCAAAAGGTAAGCTGGCTTTGCACTTACTGTAAAATGCGTAGACTAAAAAGTAGAAAATTAGTGCATTTTTATATAAGACTAGCAGACCCGTCGTGCGTTGCAACGATCTCAGTAAAAAGGAATATATATAGATAAAAAATAAATTACATTAAGGGTCACCAGGCCCATCAGTTTAAAATATGAAGTTCGAAAATCTGTTCATTTCAATCAATTTTATAACAAAAATATAAATATATGTATCTATATTTCTCAATATCGTGTAAAATTGAATGGGGAATACAATATTAAAAATTTAGTAAAAACACATTTAGGGCCCCTAGCCCCGATGAAATGGACATTATGAGATCAGTGCCCTATCGAAATTTAATATAGGCTTTTAAGTTTTTATATACCGCGTTTGGTCAAAATCCATTTATATTCTCATTATCTAACACCTAAACTAATTTTTATATATATGTAGATATAAGGAAAACTACATTAAGGGGCTCCCAGGCCCGTTCAATTCAAGATGTACATTTTGAAAACATGTTCATTTAAATTCATTTTAATCATGGACATATTTCTCAAGATCGTTAAAAACTGAGTGGGAAATAATATCTTACAGTATACACAAAAAAAGACATTTTGGGCCCCCGGCCCATTCGATGTAAGATGTAAATTTCAAAATGCTGTTCATTTTAATTCAGTCTCATCATTGATATATTTTTTAAGATCGTTAAAATAGAATGGGAAATAATATCTCAAACACATACGAAAAAATACATTTGGGGCCCCCGGCCCTGAACAATTAAAAATTAGAAGTGCAGTGCCCTTTGTTATTTTAATATGGGCTACCAAGTTTTTATATACCAAGTTTTGTTAAGATCCATTCATTTACTCAGTAGTTAACGCATAAACTCATTTTTATATAGCTCATAATAGCAAAAAACGACATTAAGTGCCCTAGGGCCCATTTAGTGCAATATGTCAAGTTCAAAACGCCTGTTTATTTCAATCAATTTCATTCTGGATATATTTATCTATATTTTTCAAGATCTTTAATAATTGAATGGGGAACAAAATATTAAACGTTTATGAAATAAGACGTTTTGGACCCCCAGTCCCGAAGAAATGGACATTAGGAAATTAGTCCCTTTAGTATTTCTATATTGGCTACCAAGTTGTTATATACAAAGTTTGGTTAAGATCCATCAATTTACCCAATAGCTAACGCTTAAACTAATTTTTATGTAGCTCATATATAAAAAAATAAATCATTGTATGGGCCCCCGGCGCCCCATGAGGGTTAAATTTTGAAAAAAAAGCAGCCAGTGACCATCCAAGGAGCGTACTCAAAAGTCTCCAAAAGTTTCATGGCGATCGGATGAATGGTTTAGTCAGCTATACAAAGACATGCATACATACATACATACATACTTTGATTTATATATATATATAGATATAAGATTAGAAAAAATAACATTAAGGGCCCCCGGGCCCAATCGGTGCAAGAAATTAACTTTAAAATACCTGTTCATTTCAATCTGGATCATGATAGATATATGAGTCAATGCTTTTCAAGATCGTGTAAATCATACCGGGAATAAAGTATTTAACGCTTACAAAAAAGAAAAGATTTTGGGCCCCCGGCCCCAAAGGAACGGACATTAGGTGTTCAATGCCATATGGTACTTTAATGTTGGCTATCAAGTTGTTATGTACCAAGTTTGGTCAAGATCCATTAATTTTCAAAGCAGCTAAGCCCTAAACTAATTTTTATATAGCTCATATAAGAAAAAATTCTCATTATGGGCCCCCGGCGCCCCATGAGTGTTAAATTTTGAAAAAAAGTAGCCTATTTCCATCCCCGGAGCGTACTCAAAAGTCTCCAAAAGTTTCATGGCGACCGAATTAATGGTATAGTCAGCTAACGGGAATAAATAATTTAACGCTTACAAAAATAAAGATTTTGGGCCCCCGGCCCCAAAGGAACGGACATTAGGAGTTCAATGCCATATGTTACTTTAATGTTGGCTATAAAGTTGTTATGTACCAAGTTTGGTCAAGATCCATTCATTTTCCAAGCAGCTAAGCCCTAAACTAATTTTTATATAGCTCATATAAGAAAAAATTCTCATTATGGGCCCCCGGCGCCCCATGAGTGTTAAATTTTGAAAAAAAGTAGCCTATTTCCATCCCCGGAGCGTACTCAAAAGTCTCCAAAAGTTTCATGGCGACCGAATGAATGGTATAGTCAGCTAACGGGAATAAATAATTTAACGCTTACAAAAATAAATATTTTGGGCCCCCGGCCCCGAAGGAACGGACATTAGGAGTTCAATGCCATATGATACTTTAATATAGGCTATTAAGTTGTTATGTACCAAGTTTGGTCAAGATCCATTCATTTTCCAAGCAGCTAAGCCCTAAACTAATTTTTATATAGCTCATATAAGAAAAAATTCTCATTATGGGCCCCCGGCGCCCCATGAGTGTTAAATTTTGAAAGAAATTAGCCTATTTCCATCCCCGGAGCGTACTCAAAAGTCTCCAAAAGTTTCATGGCGACCGAATGAATGGTATAGTCAGCTAACGGGAATAAAGTATTTAACGCTTACAAAAATAAAGATTTTGGGCCCCCGGCCCCGAATGAACGGACATTAGGAGTTCAATACCATAAGATACTTTAATATAGGCTATCAAGTTGTTATGTACCAAGTTTGGTCAAGATCCATTCATTTTCCAAGCAGCTAAGCCCTAAACTAATTTTTATATAGCTCATATAAGAAAAAATTCTCATTATGGGCCCCCGGCGCCCCATGAGTGTTAAATTTTGAAAAAAAGTAGCCTATTTCCATCCCCGGAGCGTACTCAAAAGTCTCCAAAAGTTTCATGGCGACCGAATGAATGGTATAGTCAGCTAACGGGAATAAATAATTTAACGCTTACAAAAATAAATATTTTGGGCCCCCGGCCCCGAAGGAACGGACATTAGGAGTTCAATGCCATATGATACTTTAATATAGGCTATTAAGTTGTTATGTACCAAGTTTGGTCAAGATCCATTCATTTTCCAAGCAGCTAAGCCCTAAACTAATTTTTATATAGCTCATATAAGAAAAAATTCTCATTATGGGCCCCCGGCGCCCCATGAGTGTTAAATTTTGAAAAGAAATTAGCCTATTTCCATCCCCGGAGCGTACTCAAAAGTCTCCAAAAGTTTCATGGCGACCGAATGAATGGTATAGTCAGCTAACGGGAATAAAGTATTTAACGCTTACAAAAATAAAGATTTTGGGCCCCCGGCCCCGAAGGAACGGACATTAGGAGTTCAATGCCATATGATACTTTAATATAGGCTATCAAGTTGTTATGTACCAAGTTTGGTCAAGATCCATTCATTTTCCAAGCAGCTAAGCCCTAAACTAATTTTTATATAGCTCATATAAGAAAAAATTCTCATTATGGGCCCCCGGCGCCCCATGAGTGTTAAATTTTGAAAAAATTAGCCTATTTCCATCCCGGAGCGTACTCAAAAGTCTCCAAAAGTTTCATGGCGATCGAATGAATGGTATAGTCAGCTAACGGGAATAAAGTATTTAACGCTTACAAAAATAAAGATTTTGGGCCCCCGGCCCCGAAGGAACGGACATTAGGAGTTCAATGCCATATGATACTTTAATATAGGCTATCAAGTTGTTATGTACCAAGTTTGGTCAAGATCCATTCATTTTCCAAGCAGCTAAGCCCTAAACTAATTTTTATATAGCTCATATAAGAAAAAAATTCTCATTATGGGCCCCCGGCGCCCCATGAGTGTTAAATTTTGAAAAAAAAGTAGCCTATTTCCATCCCTGGAGCGTACTCAAAAGTCTCCAAAAGTTTCATGGCGATCGGATGAATGGTTTAGTCAGCTATAACAGACATGCATACATACATACATACATACTTTGATTTTTATATTTATAGACTAGTTTTTAAAAAGTGTTTTTAAGGTTAATTATTATTACCACTATTATTTTTTTTATACCAAACACCTCATTAGCGCCCGCCCAACGTTTTGATAAGTTACGTGTTTCGCGCGAGGTGAAGTTACCAATGACAGCAAATCAGACAGGTACCGATGCTTATATATAGACTATAGATAAACTAAAAATGCAATAATTTCGATACGGTACATTCGATCGATCTGAAATTTTGATACAATGCATTGTCATCCAAGATCTATCTGTGGTAAAAATTTTAGATCTCTAGGACCATCAGAAGTGGTATAATTTTACGTTTCAAGTTTTGAAGGAAGGATGGATGGATGGATACAACATACATTGTGACTTAAATAAAGGCGTGTAATAAAAAATCAGAAGTGCCATCTTCTTGTGGGACCTCCTTATTTGAGATTATGGCTTTTAAACTATATTTAAACGCCAAGTTTGTATACCTTCTCTTATAAATGTAAATTAGGTTTAAAAATGTATAATTACAAATAAGTTAAAGTGTGGAAATGCAAAACTAACTGCAAGACATCAAATTTGTGTTTTTAGCAATTAATGACGAAACTAATTTTAGCAATACTTTGTTAAATGAAACAATTATTTCAAATACTAAAATACTATATCAAAATTAATTAACGCTCCTTGTTAATTAAAATATTTTGAATACATATTTTTTCATTAGGTTGTTTGAAAATATTGATTAGTGAAGGAGGCGCAAATTTAAAACCTACGGATGAAAAAACGTTATGATACAAAAAATATTATGCAAATATTTCCGGTATAGATTCAGACATTGCCGGACAAAATAATGGAAGAAGAAAACAATTGATCAGGTGAGTTTGGGCAAGCGTCGAATGTCAAGGCCATTTGTTGTCAACATCATCAGAAAGTTTGAGATTGTGTTACTGATACAATGTGTGGATCGTCTATAGAGTGCGATATAGAGAGCATCGATGAGAGTGGAGCTCACATACACTGCACGAATAGAGTGGATAATAGAGTGGTCAATAGAGTTGATAATAGAGTGCAGCTATCTAACGTAGAGAGTGGATTTAGAGAGGAGAATCGTATTATACTTATGGCTGGGCATGGGGTAGGACAATCTTTGGTAAAACTGGGTGGTCTGGGTTTACAACGGTCTTCAGTACTCTAGGTATATAATAATTTATCTGTGTGGTGCAAGGCGGGGGGTGGGGGTAGAGAGTGGGCATGATACTTGATAACAATGGCAAATATCTATCTGCGCGTCACCACAAGGCTCGGAGAAAATTTGAGGGTGAGACGCGTGAGAAGTGTTGAATGAGTGAGCTATGGAAGTGTAAAGTAGAGGGAGAGGGGGTTGGGGCGAAGGCGGGGGGGAGTGATTTATTAATAGGGTGGATTATTTGATTGGGGATGGGGATGGAGATGTATTGTATATAGGGGGTGAAGGGGGGGCGGGAAAGAAAGATGCATATATTTTGAGTGTAGATGCGTGTGATGTTAGTGTGAGGTTTGTGTGGTGATTATGTTTGTCTTGGGTGTTTTGTGGTTGTGTTGGTTTTTTGGGGGTTTTTAGTGTTTTTTTGTTGTTTGTTTTTGTTTTTTTTTTTGTAATTTTTGAAATATTTGATTTGTGTTGTAGTAAAATATAGCTAAACTAATATTTTGAATTTGATGTTAATATTAAATGTAAGATCCATCAAATACTCTTAATTTATTGTTTCTTATTCTATTAGGACATTTAATATGGAATTTTTTTTGTGAGTTTATGAATTTATAATTTTAGTAAAGAAAGATATTTTATTATAATAATATTACATATTTGAAATAATGTAAATAGTTGAAACCTCTTACACCAATGTAAATACTGTCATGATTTAATGAACAACTCGGTTTATATTAATACTATGTTTTTTCAATTACGAATGTCCACATATTCATACAAAAGGAAGTCCAAAAAGTACTTCAAGGTTTTTTCAAAACGGATTTTAATACCACAACTTCCGGTCACAACACGACACAAATCCCCACTCACCACACTTTTTAAGATATCATCTATGCCTTATGTCACATGTCACGTTTTATCACGCTATGTCACGCTTTGTAACATTATGTCACATTATTTCAGCTGTTCGAAGAGAACTTGTGTCCTTGTCACCCTCGAGCACTCCAATTTACTAACCTCGTAAAAATAAATAAATCTAATTAAATTTTAAAACTAATAAACAGATTACTATACAACATTCATTTCTCACATGGCATCAGTAGGTTCTCACTATTGATCTATTTGGCTTTGGTTTACACCGCAGCAAAGTTTCCGTTTCATTTTAAAAGATTTATTTGTTTTTATCTATTTGTTCGTTGCGGAAGACTTTTTGCAGGAACGTTCGTTGTTTCTGTGACGTCATGTCAGGCCTTGACATACCCTGTTAAAACAATATTACTAAGACAATATAGCTAAAATTATGTAACTAAACAATGTAACTAAACCAATGTAACTAAAGCAATGTAAAAATGTAAGTAAATCAATGTGAATGAAAGCAATGCGAGAAAACATGGGAGACAATGAAACAAAAAAAATCCATGCCAAATGTGACATTTACTTTCAACGTTTGTCACAATCATTTCTTAGAGACACAACCCACGAATGATGATAGCGTGATGTCCTATATGACGGTAATAATTGTCACAGATATCTGAATATCGGATGTATTTGACATGATCTCTTAGTTTATGTTAGTTAAAAGCTTGGTGTAGTTAGTTTTCCTATTTTGAGGAAAAACAATTTTAAATTGCTATCAGAGTATTAGGATTCTGTCGTAAAAAATGTGGATTGTGTAAAAAATCTAAATTACATATTGTTATTGTGGTCAAATAATGTTATCGAAATCACAATTTAAAGATGAAATAATGACGTAATAAGAGGTCCTAAGGTTGATAATATTAAAAAAATATGTTCAGCTGTAGGCCTGTCAACTTTGTTTTAGCACCTCCCTTCATCCCTTCGCACCCCCATGCTCATTGTTTTTACACCCCTGTAATATAGTAGTATTTCAATGTTATCATTTTTAACACCGTTGATTCATTACATCTAAATTTTCATTCACATAATAAACATAAAGTATAAGGATAATAGCGTGCATGGCGGCGATAATTTTGAGTCTTTTCGAACGGGTAACCCCGGTACCCGTTCGAAATTTGGACGGGTACCAGGGTAGCTTTTTTTAAAAACAATATTGACAGCCCTAATGGCAACTGACATTGGCGTCATGCCAATAAATAAGTACGTTCATCGGTAGTCGGTTAGAGCACTGAAGCCGCCAACAAAATTTCGTGAATATGGGGCCATAGATAAGAAAGTTAGGGCCGTTTCTCGATAGAATTTTGAAATGAAACCTGCTTAACTTTTTGACATCATGGATTCAATGCCCTATTAATTTCTAAATATGATTCATCAAAATCAAGAAAGTTTTATCAAGAAACATCTATTGTAGCCAGAATACTTCGAGGGGAATAAACTCAACAATTTTTTAAAGTTTCATGACGATTAGTGACTAAATTATATTTATAAGGCTTGTATAAGAAAAAGCAACGACATTACGGCCCCCGGGTCCAAATGATGCAGATGTAAAGGCCAACATGGCCACACAAATTCAATCGTGATCATGGTAATGATATGTGTCAATATTTGTCAAGGTTGTTTAAAATTGAATGGGGAATAAGGGCTTAAAAGTTTTACACCAAGAAAGACTAGGAGTTGTCTTTAGGCGTTATGTACCGTTTAGAATAGTAATATGGCCATCAATTTTATATACTACTACCAAGTTTTGGTCTAGATCCATCCGTTTACATTGTAGCCACAGTTTAAAATACCTTTTGTGCCCCCGTCCCCAAGTAACTGGTATTTTATAAACGTTTATTCAATCTGGATCATGCTGGAGATATGTAATAATAATAATTAATAATAATAATAATTGATAATTTATATAGCGCTGTATCCCAGCAAGGAACCGGGGCTCACAGCGCTTTACATGGAGATCATAACATACATATAATAACGAAATAACCATCATACCATAATAACAACATCAGTTAAAGGACAGTATATTACACAATAGAGCTACGTTTAATCATTAAAAGAAATGTTGTTTCATATGTGTTAATATTTGTAAAGATTATTTAAAATCTAATGGAAAATAAAGCTCTAAAATTTACGAAATAAATATGGGGCCCCCGGCCTAAAAAGGAATGGACATGTGAGTTAATACCTATACAACATTAAATATGTGCCATCAAATTTGTATATACTAAGTTTGGTCAGAGCATCCATTTACACGATGCAACTGTTTACAATACCTTTTACTTAACTCATGTTAGACAAATTGACATATGGGCCTCCGGGCCCTTTTAGTTGTAAATACTTTTTATGCATGAAAAACTTTGTGTGAACGTACTCAAAAAGTGCCTTAAGTTTTATTTTAATCGGATGACCTCAATAATATTAATACAGCCTACATAATTAAAAACTGATGTACATCATGATCATGATGATATGTTGACACATTGGTCAAATCGTGAAAAATCAATGGAAAATAATGAATTAAATAAAATGCTTACGAAATAAAATCTTTTGGCCCACGGCCCGAAAGAAATTGTATTAGACTTTATTGCCTTATAGTATTCTAAAACGGATCACCAAGTTGTAACGTACCAATTTGGTCAAAGTGAATCCATTAAAAAAGTAACCAAAGTTTAAATACCATTTTATATACGGTAGCTTATATTACAAAAACTACATTTACGGCGGGCCATACCTCCCCGCCACATTTAAAAACAAAATTTCCACCTGTTATCATCGTACGAGGGTTACTCAACAGCTTTTCATAGTTTCTTTCCATGCTTCTACCTGCACGGAGAGTTGGGATAGATTAGTAATGAGTCAGTAAGTCAGTCAGCAGGGCTTTGCCTTTAATTAGTATAGAGGATTATATATTTTATAATAATCATCAGTTTATTTATTATAAATGCTATTAAAAAATGCAGAAATGTGTGTGCTATTTAGTCGCCTAGACTGTGGTAGAGTTATAGGTTTTTTTATTCGCTGGACGTTGGTAGAGTCCAGTGACTATAGATTTATTATAGTTGGCTCATGAAAACCTACAAACTTCATTATTTTACTAAACGCAGTTAGAAGAACGCGAGACTTGTTCGGATTTGGATTACAAATTTAGCGTGTCAATGATTCAACAAGAGAAAATAATAATAATAATTTGATAATTTATATAGACGATGTACCCTAGCTAAGTAGCGGGTCTCACAGCATTCAAATAAAAATAGTTGTTATACACATATAGTAATCAATGTAAAACATACATATAATATTAATGTAAAACATACATATCATAACTACAAAATATAATGACATTTAATTTTTCCCCCTATAAATGTCATTAATTAATATGTGTACTTATAGCAATTTTTATATTTAATATAAATGAAAGCAAAGTAATATTAAACAATTTTACCTTCACTTTCCGTATGTGTTGATCGGCCCATAATACTACTTTTTTTATTAAACAAGACACACATTGTGTAAAATGAAAAAATTATATGCCCTGCATAAAATGTAGGCAATTTACACAGACATGTAAAAGTGCTGTAAATGCCTTCGTTGATACAAATAAATAAATAGCCGTTAAATTAAATTTATATGA
Organism: Ampullaceana balthica; assembly: GCA_944989445.1. NCBI lineage: Eukaryota > Metazoa > Mollusca > Gastropoda > Lymnaeidae > Ampullaceana > Ampullaceana balthica. The sequence continues at coordinate 104,187 of CALYLW010000432.1, forward strand.
AATATTTATAATATTTTACCCTGCATAGAGAAAATTATAAGAGTGGAGAACATAAAAGGAATAGGCAATTTTCAAACAACAAAATCACAGAAGTAACATTAGAGACACGTAATTGAAACAATATTTAAAATCCACAACTGCAAAAAGACATACAGCTATATAAGTTGTGTTTAGGTTCATGATTCATGAGCAAAAGAAGTGAACATTTCCAATCTATTGAATAATTTATGTTCCATTGACATTGTAATTGGTGAGGTAGTCCCATATACTAATCTAGTAATGAAATACCATTAGTCAGCTAGTTTTTGTGTTGGTAAAGTGAAACGGGACAATGCGCTATTAGTGTAAGGTGCTCTCTGAAGTGGTCTTCATTGCGGCGACATGTCTCAGCAAGTTATAGTCTCCACAGATATTTCTCCAGCAAGTATGGTCTCCCAGCAAGTATGGTCTCCAGCAAGTATAGTCTCCACAAGTATAGTCTCCAGCAAGTTTAGTCTCCAGCAAGTATAGTCTCCAGCAAGTAGTCTCCAGCAAGTTAGTTTCCAGCAAGTATAGTCTCCAGCAAGTAAGTCTCCAGCAAGTATGGTCTCCAGCAAGTATGGTCTCCAGCAAGTATAGTCTCCAGCAAGTATAGTCTCCAGCTAGTATAGTCCCAGCAAGTAGTCTCCAGCAAGTATAGTTTCCAGCAAGTATAGTCTCCAGCAGTATAGTCTCCAGCAAGTATAGTCTCCAGTAAGTATGGTCTCCAGCATTTTTTTCACATAATAGTTTAAATAATATAGAGACTGTGTAGATAGACAAGCCATCTTAGATTGACGTCATTTAATTATCTTTATAAATCTTGACTTAGTTGATTCTAAAAAGATCTATTCTTATATTCAGATTTTAAAGGTGCACAATTAGAATTAAACATATAATTTGCAATTGTCACGCAAGTAGCGTCTATCAGTCGTGACGCTACTAATTTTAGAAAGCAGAGAAAACCAATTACTGCAACCCATGCATCAAAAGGTGTGCAAATAACGATACGCTGTAAAAATATTATATGACGTTATTGATTTAGCTCATATTTTAATTTTGGAAAAGGGAACAGTGTAAAAAGAGATTTCATAATGTTTGATTATAAATAAAAAAACAAAGGGGGCGCCGTAGCGCCTGCACTCATATTATAAAACTAGACTGTGCCGGGGCGCAGCGGCGCCCACTTTTTTTCGGGCGCCTACAGCGCCAACCTTTTCAAAAGCCCAACTAACTTGTCCTTTTTTTTATAAATACGAAATATTAAACTTCCTGAAATGTACACAAAATATTTTATAATTATAAATCCTCAAATCCTATTTTACATCGTTCCCTTTTTCCAAAATTAAGATATAAGCTAAAACAATGACGTCATATAATATATTTTTTACAGCGCGTCTTTAATTTGTAATTAATTTGCACACCTTTTGATGCACACCTTGTATTAAATATAAGATCAACCAATTACGTCAAATTAAATATTTTACAGTGCTAATCACCACATGATTTTTCAACTGCTATAGACTGTTGTACATCGTTCCTCAGCGTTCCACATCCATCCAGACAGCCAGCCAGTGACTTGGACTATTATTTTATTTATACTTTGTGTGCATTTCAGAAAGTTCAATATTTCGTATTTATCAAACAAGGATAAGTTAGTTGGGCTTTTGAAAAAAGTGCATTTTTTTCAAAATAAATAGATTTCAGCTGAAAACTTCCGTCTTTTTTGACGGGTGATACGCTAGTAATATATATTATATATACATTTAAGACGCATTTGTTGTCTGTCTGTCGTCTGGATGTTCCCTATTAACTCAAGATCCAGACAACCAAATAACGTGAAATTTGGTCCACGTACACAAGATTATACCGGAAAGGTTATTAAACAGGTTTCGTTCCATATATATAAGATATTGGGGGCAGGGGGGCCAAAATGTAGTTTTTCCTTATATGAGCTCTATAAAAAATAAATAATTATCATATTTCCCGTGTAGGTAGAAGCATAAAACTTTCGGTTGTTGTTAAGTATCATTTGGCGATGGTAACAGGTAAAAAAATTGTATAAATTATCACTCAGTCTCTTGGGATTGCTGGTATAGACTTGCAGACACCATGCTTTTCTCATGGACAGTTGTATGTGGCCTGCTCCAGAGTTGGCAAAGAAGAAAATCTTTTTGTACACACTCCAAATGGAACTGCCAAAAATGTTGTCTATCACATTGCTTTAAGTTAAATGTACCCTTTATTGCATGCAAATAGACAGTACTGTACGCTTCTAACAGAAAACCTTATTTTAAACCGGGAAAGCCGGGTCCTTGCCCCTATTATATATTTATATATATATTTCTATATATGGAAAACAATAAACTTTGATTTTAAAATGCATTGAATGTAATATATTTAGTCGGAAAATAATTTGTATATATCACCTGTGATTGTGAAATCCAGCACCAATGGAATGTCTAAAACTTGTAGGCAAAGTGTAAAATGCTTTATATTTCACACATTGCCAAAACAGTCTTTATATCTCATAGCTTTTCGGCAAAGAGTGGAATTTAATTCTGCTTTCAGCTCAACTTGGCGGTAGCCTCTTTTGTCCCTACGAACGTTTCACCCATGGTTTAAACAAAAAATCGTATGTGATGTAAGAAGATCTTAGTGTATTGTCCGTGCAGAAATCACGTCATGTTTACATACAACGGCGGTTCTAAAATGATATTGGTCTTGTAAGGGTCAACACTGCTTTAAAAAAAGTGTTTTCAATAAAGTCCAATGCGACCACTGAGAAGGGACCACAAGATTTTTGACTGCTGAAAAGCTTTGATGAAATGGTTGTAGAGAATAACATTAAGTTGATCCTTTTAGACAAAAATAAGAACTTTACTCGAAATGATATAAACCATTTTTTTTAAATATGTGACTGTGCTGCTAAAGGCGATGGAGTTGAGGAAAAAGAAGTCTATTGTGTTAGTACTTTGTGCAGCTTGTGTCTAATCACTGGACATTTAACAGAAAAATAAAATTTAAAATTATAAAATATATACAGCTGTATAATGTACTAAATGAACGGTGGCCACACCGTGGCTCTTGAGCCACATGTGGCTCTTCTATGTTAATATTGCAGCTCGTATACAACTTATGAAAGATATGTTAATTACAAGGAGTATTGTAAGATTTTAAAGCCAGGTTTAAAGACCAACAGTGCCTCAACAATTATTTAATATTGTAAAATGGATCTCAGTTACTAAAGGTCTGTACTAAATAAAAATATCTAATCAGTTCATAACGGCAAATACAAAGTGAGCATCTAATAGTCACACAGTCCATCATAAAATAAAAGAGGTAAACATTCCAGACAGGAGGTGAGACAAACTGTGAAGATGTTAACGATATCATCTACACTCACATTGGTGAAATCAAGGTTGTGAAAAGTAAAGTCTTGAGCCAGAGGGTCTACAATTTATTCACAAATAAATTAATATAACTTTTAGGATTTATTCATTAGAAAGAAGAACGAAGGCGATCATTGAAAACTTTGTAAAATAAAAACTATTGCGCTAGAAGGTCTACAATTGATCACAAATAAATTCATATAACTGTAATGTTTTATTCATTAGAAATACTATAACTAACCTGATCCTTAAAAACTTTGTGAATTCAATTCCTATAATCTATCTTCAATGTTTTGATCGTTTGTGTAATTTTAAATCTTGTACATTTGAGAACACAGCCGAGCACTTACTGCATTTGAACGTGAATTGTCCTGGGTTTGACCCAGGGGGTGGCTTCGAATCGTCCTGCTTCTTGATTGTTTCATTAACCTCACACCGTCCTTGAGTTTTATGCTTTTCCAGTTTTTCCTTTTCATTAAAGCATTTACCACATTTACATCTAAATATTGGACGTCTTTCCGGAGGCATGGCATGAGAGGTCACAGACATTTCCGTACATGTCGCAGACATTGCTCTAGTTGATTGAGTAGAGGACTGAAAAGATTCGGCAGACGCACGATTCTCTTCCCCAAGACGCCGTGAATGTCCATTGTGTGTAGCCATAGACGTGCAAGTGTTCATGTGAACCTCTAATTTATCTTGAGTTAAAAACTTAGCTTTTCTGCAGTTCCTGCATTCGAATACTTTCCGTTCCTTACGTTCGGTTGAAGATCCAGGGAATGAAGTTGTTGATTGTAGACAACGTGATGCAGTCTCAATATTTGGAGGTGGTGAGTGTAGACGATGGCGTGTGGTCTGACTATTTGGAGGTGGTGAGTGTAGAAGATGGCGTGTGGTCTGACTATTTGGAGGTGGTGATTGTAGACGATGGCGTGTGGTCTGACTATTAGAAGGTGGTGAGTGTAGACGATGGCGTGTGGTCTGACTATTTGGAGGTGGAGATTGTAGACGATGGCGTGTGGTCTCACTATTAGAAGGTGGAGATTGTAGACGATGGCGTGTGGTCTCACTATTAGAAGGTGGTGATTTTAGACGATGGCGTGTGGTCTCACTATTAGAAGGTGGAGATTGTAGACGATGGCATGTGGTCTCACTATTAGAAGGTGGAGATTGTAGAAGATGGCGTGTGGTCTCACTATTTTTTGAAGCAGAATTAGAATCCTGTTCAATAATTAAAGTTTTAGAGCTTTGGAACCCCCAACCTGGTTTGCTGATTGGTTTTTCCGGCGAAGGTGTTCTTTTACTTTTTGCATTGATACGACAGAATACGCTTCTACTATGCACCTGAAGTTGAACATCATCTTTGCATATTTGTCCACACTGACATTGGAACTTGCGCGTAGTTTTTATCGCATTTGACGTTTCAAAGGACTTATCATTTCCATGAATGACTTTAGCTTGGTGCTTATGGCGTCGCTCAACGGTGTATTCATTTCTGGCTGGATCCCGTTGTTGTTCATGAGGATATGAGGTATCATCTCTGTCACTTGAAGATTCTTCCCCGTCTGACGATTCTTGGTGTGGTCCCGGTTTTGATCTCGGAAATGTCTCTCTAGCTGCTGTGTACTTTTTAGAAGTCGGTGAGATATCTTCTTTGGGATTTAGTTGTGGCGACTGAAATCCAATTCGCGTTTTTCTAGGATGTTCCTGCAACTCATCATTTGCTTCAGAATTGCTCGTCTGCTGGCTGCTCTTAGATGAGTTGGGTTCAGCCCAAACTTTTGTTTTTGATCTTGTTCTTGATGAGACCGGACCGTCAGCATTAAAGTTGTTTTCTGGGAGTATGTTGAAGGCTCCAAGATCTTTCACATCGCCTTTCTCAACATCCGGGTAACTGCTATTTCGTGATATATAGTCATCGACTAGGAGGAGTAGAGAACATATTTGGCAATTAAACATCGATCTATAAAATTACAGCCATTATAGAATGTGCTTCGGGACATCAGCTCTTTACACACACACAAACATTATATTTTGAAAAGAAGAACAACCTCATATCAACTTGTTTCAATAAAGTCTATAAAGAACATTATTTAACCTCAATCTTATTTCACGGAGTGATTTCCAAATATCGATCGCTTTAAGTCCCCCACCAAAAAATTAAGTCAGGACATGATAATATTTGAACAAAATTATGAACTCTGCTGTATTATGAATCCAAAGATATTTTAACATATTTTATTCTTTAAAGAGATCCAAAATAGAAAGAATATGAAACAGAAATGTATATTTTTTATTGAAATTATTATAATCTTTAATCATCAATGAGTGAGATTAGCCGACAGTTATAACTCTCTGAGATATGCTGACAAAGCTCTTTAAGATTAGATGACATTTACAACTCTCTGAGATTAGATCAAACTTACAACTCTCTGAGATTAGATCAAACTTACAACTCTCTGAGATTAGATCAAACTTACAACTATCTGAGATTAGATCAAACTTACAACTCTCTGAGATTAGATCAAACTTACAACTCTCTGAGATTAGATCAAACTTACAACTATCTTATATTACCTGAAACTTGCAACTATCTGATATTAGCTGTAACTTTCAGCGCCCTGAGATTAGTTTGCAATGCTCCCCATTACAGGATTTTCACATTCAAACATTCAAACATAATAAATACGAACAGAGTGAACATTTGAAGACATTAGAGTTTGATCAGTCCAAGTACTGAAAGTTTGGAAGTGTAAAAGTCAATTCAAACACATTGACATTTAATTTATTCAAGTCTCTAAATTTATTCAACTTATCTCATTACATTTTATTATGGATGATTTAAAAGTTACTTCAAAATTTTATATTTTAATTCAACAGAAACTTTTGCAGTGTTCAATTAAAAGTTATAATTCAACTAGTAACAAAGCCCGCCCAATGACGGGGATAAATGTAGGGTGACCTGTGAAGTTCATGGACGCTCTGTTTTGGTAGTTGTTATGCAGAAGCGTTTGAAAATATTGTCGTCGCAGGGCAAGGGATGTGGACAACAACAACAACAACAGCAAAAACAACAACAGCAACAACAACAACAACAAAAACCACAACAACAGCAACAAAAACAAAACAACATCAACAACAAAACAAAAACAACAACAAAACAACAACAGCAACAACAACAAAACAAAAACAACAACAACAAAACAACAACTACAACAGCAACAACAACAAAGCAACAACAACAAAACAACAACAATAACAACAACCACAAAACAACAACAACAAAACAAAAAAAAACAACAACAACAAAAAAACAACAATAACAGCAACAAAAAACAAACAACACTTAAAACTCTTGCCACTACCCCCAGGACCATCAAGGAAAAAGCATTTAACAGAATTGTCATTGGAATAAGCGACAGGCATCACTTCAAGATGGGAACAACATACTGAATTATGACAAAAAAACTGCACCAAAAATAACTCGTTTTGAACCTCCGCGTAATATGTAAATTTTTCTCCGCTAGTGATTGGCTGTAGGAGTCATATGTGTTTGAGGGACCAATCGCTATAGATGACGGGACAGAAAGGACAGAAACTTGCCTTTTATTATATATAGGATATTTGGTGAAAATGATATTTTTATTTTTTTAAATTTGGCACCTTCTCCCCCCAAAAAATAAATTTTAAAATAATAATTGAAATCTACGCCACTAAAATATTGTTTAGTAAAAAAAATTAAAATACAAATTAAAAATTACAGGAATATAACCACAAACAAAATAAGTATCCTATATAATAAAAAGCTAAGTTCTGTCCCGTCATTTGTAGCGATTGGTCTCTCAAACACACATGACTTCTACAGCCAATCATATCAAGTTTACACGGTCGTTCAAAACGAGTTATTTTTGGTGCAGTATTTCTTCCAAGACGACTTTATTTTGAGTTATGCGCGTTGGGATTTATAGTCAAAAGCTCTGTTTTTACGAGTTATTTATTTTAACTATAATGAATAGTATTTTTGACGTGATGCACATGTATGCCGGTTGATGTCACATCTGATTAACATAATTTTGTGACGTAAGGTCACGTGTACAAAAGACGCGGGAAGAAAGGAGCATTTCTATTGGTTGAAAGTGTTGGGCGAGGAGTTGTGTGTAGACTTCCGACGAGGGAAGGTTGTATCGTGTATACTTAAGATTTCCACGTTATATTACCTCAAATGATTCTTATGTGTACAATATATATATATATTAAAGTTGTTTTGGCTAAATGAATTCGTCAGTGAATTATTGTGCACAAGATTAATTACTGTGAGAACGCCTACATAAAAAGAGTTACAAAGTAACATCGTTACATTGGTGTCGAAGTAAAAGTTCCATGTGAACACTGTACAAGAGATTTCAAGAAAGACTTGAAAGAGGTTTCGTGGAAATAAGTATTGGATATTTCCAAAAAAGGAAAGTATTCTTTAAAATAAGAAATAATACCAGCTATAGTATTTTTGAATATTCAAGTTCGTAAGAAGCTGTGAATAAACTTTTGTAGTTCAATGAAAATACAAGAAGATTTCAAAATGGCGGCATTAACGGCAGATATCCGCAGTATATACAACTAGGTCGCCTAGTTGGTTCTACGTCACAGTACAAGCATACTACACAGTACTGGCATCTGGGTCGTGTAGGCTTACTGAATGGTGACACACGGTGAACATATATAGGTCGTGACGTCAACAGGTTTAATGCTAGTTGATTCCAGGAAATATTAGTAATAGTAAACATAACATCGAACCGAGAAGCTATGGACCATGGACTATTCAATGTGTTGGTGTGAATTATAAATAAAGAAACGGAATTCTTATCCATTCATTGTGTGAAGAGTTTGATTATCGCAATTTTGGATTAATGGAATGAACTAAATTGTTTAAAAACTACTCGAAAATTGAAATTTTAACCAAGTGACTTTTATTCAAAACGATCGGACCATTTAATATATTTTGTCAATCTGAGGGAGCGTATATATAAAGTATACTAAAGATCCCGTGTGAGGATTCTTTTGTTGTCTCATCTTGTCGAAACTAGATTTCATGGTTTAGACGTGTCACTTATTTGAACTTAACATTTTGAATTCAAGATATTTCATTTGGACGATTTATAACTTTATCAATATATATACATACATTCCTTACCAAATTGCTAGATTCATATTATTCAATCAAACAAAACATGGATCACTACAAGGAATTCACTGCCATAGCTAAAGAGATCGGACTAAAAGGAAAAGAAATGAGAGATTTCATTGAAGAAAAAGTTGCTGAAGTAAAAGAAAATCAAAGAATTGCTAAAGAAGAAGCAAGAATAGCTGAAGAAAAAGAACAGCTAAGAAAAGCTGAAGAAAAAGAAAATCAAAGAATAGCTGAAGAAAAAGAACAGCTAAGAAAAGCTGAAGAAAAAGAAAATCAAAGAATAGCTGAAGAAAAAGAACAGCGAAGAAAAGCTGAAGAAAAAGAAAATCAAAGAGAAGCTGAAGAAAAAGCAAGAATAGCTGAAGAAAAAGCAAGAATTGCTAATGAAGAAGAGATGCAAAGACTCATAGTAAAAAGAGAAATTGAACAACTTGCAGTCGACAAGTTAAAATTACAAAGGGAGCGAGACAGTAGTGGCCACAATCCTGGTGATGAAACAAATAGAAGGTCAGCACCAAGGGATACTATCAAAGTAAGAAAATATGATAGCCAAAAAGAAAAAATGGATGTTTATCTGGATTATTTCGAATCCATAATGGCTATGAAAGGCTATAATGAAGAAGATTGGCCAGCACAACTAATGACTCAATTAACTGGAGAAGCATTTGAAGCTTATAACAGTATAGCCAAAGAAGACAAAAGCATATATAAGAATGTCAAAAAGGCACTTCTATGTCATTTTGGAAAGTCAGAAAATGATTATAGAAGAGAATTTCATGAAATGAGAATCAAGATGGACAAAGATCCACAGATCATAGTACATGAAGCACAAGTCAAACTAACAAAATGGCTGGAACTGACAGCAATAGATACGAGCAATCCAAAGGCCATAATAGACATGGTGTTAATTGACAAGTTTTTAGAAAATGCAACACCAACCCTATTCACATATTTGACTGACAAGAAAGTTCGTACTCAAGCAGAGCTAACAAATGCATTACGAACATTCAAAGACTCTCATCCGAATGTGGAAATGGATAAGAGACAAGACATATTTGCAGCAATACAAATTAAAAGTCAAGAAAAAAGGCAAGGTATGAGAAACCAGAGTCTGCCAAACCAAGGCAACAGACAAACTATTTGTTGGTACTGTAACAAGCCAGGACATATGGCGAAGCAGTGTTACCACAATAAAGGACAACCAAATAGGGTGTCACCTAATGGCAGCCCTATAAGAAAGAAAACAGAAGAAAGGTCAAGACAAGGTCATTTTGAAAGCAAAGGTAGAAGATCATGGAGAGGCAGATACAATCATGACTCCAGATACAGAAATCATGATCAGCCCTGGAGAAGGAATGACCACCAAGAGGGAGATAATAAAGGAAAATTGAAACAAGAAGAATCACAATCTAGTAGTACTGTGGCTACTATCAAGGATCATGGCACACTGAAATGTTACCCAGTGTACATCAATGATCGAAAGTGTATGTGTCTTCGTGACACTGGATGCACAACAATTGTAGTCCGTGATAAGATGGTGAAAGAAGAAGAGTATGATGGGAAAAAAGACACACTGATAATGGCTGATGGCACAAAGAGAGAGTGTCCAACTGCAATTTTCACCATCAACTCACCCTGGTTTCATGGTAAAGTTAGAGCCAGAGTTTTACAAGACGCCATTTGTGATCTTATTATAGGGAACATTGAAGGTGTGGTGGACAATACTGATGAAGTATACAAGGCCTGGCATGACAACAACCATCAAGTATGTGCTACTGTACAAACAAGAGCCACCACAAAAAGAAAAGAGATCACAGACATTGAAGTTGATGAGAAACTTGAAATAGGAAGCCAACTGATGTCCAAACAAGAGTTCAAACAACTACAAGAAGAAGATAACACAATCAGGGAAATAAAAATGAAACTTATCAAAGACAATGAAACAGGCCACAACAAAAATTACAAGCTAGATAAAGGCATACTAATAAACATTGCACAGGAAGGTACGTGCAAAAGAGTGGTTCTTCCCAAAAAGTTACAGGAAACCATTATCAAAATGACACATGACAGTCCTTTAGGTGGACATATGGGTGCCAAGAAAACAATTACTACAATAGCAGAAAACTTTTACTGGCCTAAAATGGCAAGGCAGATAAAAGAATACATCAAGGCATGTACAGTGTGTCTACGACATAATCCCAAAGATGGGAGGCACACAGCACCCATACAATCATCTGACAAAGCAAACTTTTTATTCGAGAAAATCGCTATAGACCTGATAGGACCATTCAAAAAGATGTCAAAGAAGAAACACATGTATGCTCTAACCATAGTGGACATAGCCACCAGATGGGGTGAAGCTATCCCACTGAAGCGAATAGATGCAGAAAATATATGCAACGCATTACTCAATGTTTTTAGCAGATATGGTTTCCCTCAAACACTTCTGTCTGACAATGGCAGCCAATTCAAGGGTCAGATGACACAAGCCATTATGAAAATGTTAAGCATTACACAAGTACACAGCACAGTGTACCATCCACAGTCAAATGGAGTGATTGAAAGACTAAACAAAACCATCAAGAATATGCTATTAAAGGTGACAGTGGACCATGAGGACAGATGGCATGAATATTTACCCTTAGTACTGTTTGCATACAACAGCAGCAAACATGAAAGCACTGGCTTTAGTCCTTTTGAGTTAATGTTTGGCCAAAACCCTGCAAGTCCCTTAAAGAATTTCAAAGAAAGGCTTATAAGTAAACAAGATGCCATACAGGACAGATATCAGCTGATGTCAGACACTAGAGATAAAATACTTTACAGTATTGAAGCAGCAAAGCAAAGACTAATCAAGCAAAGTACAAGACACAGAGAAATCAAAAATAGACACAGACATTTGAGAACATTTGAGCCTGAACAACAAGTCCTAGTATGCTTACCAAACACAAAGAATGAAATCACATGGGAAGGTCCATACAAAATTGAAGAGAAACTTAGTGATGTCACATATAGTGTCAATATCAAAGGACATGTGAAAAAATTACATATTGACAAACTAAGAACATATGATGACAATAAAGAAGGAAAGCAAACTGTTAATGTCATCATCAAGGTAAATGATGACAATGCAATGAAAATGAACAGTCTTGACAGTGAAAAAATATCATCTGACATACCAGATAATATGAAACACAGAGTGATCAAAATTTTTCAAAAATACAAAGGTGTCATAACAAAAGAAACTGGCAACACAAAAACTGTGACTCACAAGATACAAGTTTTGGAACATGAACCCTTCAAGACCAAAGTATACCCTATTCCAATGGCACATAGAGACACAGTAAGGCAAGAAATTGACTACCTACTTAAAGAAAACAAAATAAGAAAAGCAGTTGAAGCTAACTATACCTCACCAACTGTCATAGTAAAAAAGAAGAATGGAAAGATTCGACTGTGCTGTGACTACAGACAGTTGAATAATATTACAAAATTGGACCATGAACCTATTGGAGACCCAAGAGACATTATAGACATCTTATCTTATCTTATCTATACAGACGCTCCTTCTATGCAGAAGATAGTTGCGTCCACAGACCATGACAGATGATCTGTTGGCAAGTGATGCAGCATTCACAGGCCACGGCTTTGTGGGTTCCACGCATTACCCAGCCGCCTAACTACATGTAGTGTTAGGTACCCATTCGGAGCGGGGTGACTCAGGGACGCCCTAGGCCCTGGGAACAAACCCTTGCCTTCACACGGATTCGAACCAGTGACCATCGGTACGACAGTCCAGTGCGCTGCCACTCGACCACCGCGTCATAATTGGTACTTCCAGAATATTCACTACATTTGACTTAAACAGAGGTTTTTGGCAGATCAACATGGATCCTGATTCTATAAAATACACTGCATTCATAGCCATGGATGAGGTGTATGAATGGTTAGTAATGCCATTTGGACTGGTCAACAGTACGGCCACTTTTAGCAGATTTATGAAAGTGATGCTAAAAGGAATTCCAAATGTGGTACATTATGTCGACGATATATGCATCCACACTAAAGATTGGGAATCACATATCCATACACTTGAAGCTGTACTGGATAGACTCAAGAAACATAATGTGACAATCTCACCAGAAAAGATCAACATTGGAAAGAAGTATATAGATTTTTTGGGATACAGAATAGGAGGTGGTGCAGTCACTCCTACTGCAGAAAATGAAAACAAGATATTCAATTTGTCAGTCCCAAAATCTAAAAAACAAGTGCAAGCCCTACTGGGACTATGTAACTTTTACAGACCTTTTATTGCAAATTATGCAGAAATAGTTCATCCACTAACAGAAGTTACAAAAACCAAAGATATTAGAAAATTTCAATTTCCAGGAGATTGCCTCAACGCATTAGAGAACATTCAGGAGGCATTCAGGAGGAAACCCATCTTAGTTACACCTCAATGGGACAAACCTTTCATTGTTTCTACCGATGCATCGTCCATTGCATTAGGAGCGTGCCTCATGCAAGAACATGATGGTATCCTACATCCTATACAGTATCTTAGCAGAAACTTGACCAAAACAGAGTGTAACTACAGCACCATAGAGAGAGAATGTCTAGCCATAGTGTGGGCTCTACAAAAACTTCAAAAATACCTTCTAGGTAGAACATTCACTCTTCTAACAGACCACAAACCACTTGTGGCATTCAACAAGAAGAAGATCAGCAACGCCAAAGTGAATCGTTGGGCTATGCTATTAGCCGACTACAAATTTGACATTAAACCTGTGAAGGGAAAGGACAATGTGGTTGCAGACATATTAAGTAGAATGACAATAAATAAAGACACTCTGTGAACTCCTAACTGATAAAAAACCAGAGACTATTAAAAAGACATTCTGTGAATTACTAAATGATAAAATAAGAGACTGTTTTAACATTAGTCTGTGAATTCCTAAAGGATACAAACAGAGACTGTAATTATATTAATATTTTTATTTGTTGAACAATGGACAAGGAACAGTGTTTGAATTCCATTGGATTATTAGTTAATTTTAATAATATTGAGTGTTTAAATGTTTTAATTACACAAAATTACAGATGTGTTTAAAAGTCCTATTTCATTTTTTCAGCACAGGTAGACGGTTGCAGTTCTACAGATTTTTTCTCATTATTTCTTATGTTTAGACTGATGCAGTCCTACAGATTTTTTCTTATTGATTCTATATCCAGAAGTTGTATGTAAGAAAATGAATGTTCATTGATGATAAATATTTGAAATTTGAATATAGATATAGATTGATTTGATTTTATGAAGACCAAAAATGTTGTATTTCATAAACATTTTTTTTTGAAGGATGGGGGTGAATGTCACATCTGATTAACATAATTTTGTGACGTAAGGTCACGTGTACAAAAGACGCGGGAAGAAAGGAGCATTTCTATTGGTTGAAAGTGTTGGGCGAGGAGTTGTGTGTAGACTTCCGACGAGGGAAGGTTGTATCGTGTATACTTAAGATTTCCACGTTATATTACCTCAAATGATTCTTATGTGTACAATATATATAAATATTAAAGTTGTTTTGGATAAATGAATTCGTCAGTGAATTATTGTGCACAAGATTAATTACTGTCAGAACGCCTACATAAAAAGAGTTACAAAGTAACATCGTTACAGTTGAGACGGCTGTTGGAGGGGAGTTACAAGATGCCATCGACCGGTGGTGGAACGTCCATGGACGGGCTATGTTGCTCGTAGTAACATATACTTTTATTTTAGAATATATATTTTTAAATTTTAAAATCAGTAGTTGTGCGATCTGTATTTCCCCAAATTCACATTTACCGTATTATCAAAAACAAATAGAACCACTGCATTAGACCCAAAAAAATGTTTTAAAGAAAGAATTCAATTGTAAAAAAAAATAATGGCATATTTCCTTACCTACATCTCCGCAGTTTAAATTTGAAGAGTAGCAGTCTGAGTCAAAACCTATAAAGCCAAAATATAATATTAAATCTCTAATAATTCGAACGATCGTTGGGAATGAGAATAAAAATATAAAGTGCATATCTTTACTAAATAAACAATGCGTCAAAACTAAAATTCATTTCACGGGAATGTGTTCACAGGATTATTTGTCACATTAGGAATGATCACAATAATTCAACTTACTAATAGCGTGTACCATTGTTCAATGATCACAATAATTCAACTTACTAATAGCGTGTACCATTGTCGAACCACCATCTCGATCTCTTGCTTTCAGTTCTGTTTTAAAAAATAATGCATTTTATTAAAATATTAATTATTACTCATACTGAATTAAAATCTGCCATTGCTATTCTTATCAGTCTGCTATTCACACATTTCTGTTAATATTACTTCTCTCTGCGCTGGAAATACCTCTTTCTGCTAATCCTTTCTCTCTCAGCTAATCTTCACTGTCTAAGCCAGTAGAATTGTCGCTTTCTTTCTCTGCTAATCCTATCACTCTCTCCTAATCTCATCTCTTTTCGCCAACCTTACTAACTCATACTATCTATTTCCGCAAAACATAGGTATGTATGAGCTTGACAAGACCTCACAAAACATACATGTATTAATGTGCTAATTCCGTTTATCTGTAGATATATGTCATTCAAACAAGGTAGGTCTGAGCTTGACAAGACCTCACAAAACATACATGTATTAATGTGCTAATTCCGTTTATCTGTAGATATATGTCACTCAAACAAGGTAGGTCTGAGCTTGTCAAGACCTCACAAAACATACATGTATTAATGTGCTAATTCCGTTTATCTGTAGATATATGTCATACAAACAAGGTAGGTCTGAGCTTGACAAGACTTCACAAAACATACATGTATTAATGTGCTAATTCCGTTTATCTGTAGATATATGTCATACAAACAAGGTAGGTCTGAGCTTGACAAGACTTCACAAAACATACATGTATTAATGTGCTAATTCCGTTTATCTGTAGATATATGTCATACAAACAAGGTAGGTCTGAGCTTGACAAGACCTCACAAAACATACATGTATTAATGTGCTAATTCCGTTTATCTGTAGATATATGTCATACAAACAAGGTAGGTCTGAGCTTGACAAGACCTCACAAAACATACATGTATTAATGTGCTAATTCCGTTTATCTGTAGATATATGTCATACAAACAAGGTAGGTCTGAGCTTGTCAAGACTTCACAAAACATACATGTATTAATGTGCTAATTCCGTTTATCTGTAGATATATGTCATACAAACAAGGTAGGTCTGAGCTTGACAAGACCTCACAAAACATACATGTATTAATGTGCTAATTCCGTTTATCTGTAGATATATGTCATACAAACAAGGTAGGTCTGAGCTTGACAAGACCTCACAAAACATACATGTATTAATGTGCTAATTCCGTTTATCTGTAGATATATGTCATACAAACAAGGTAGGTCTGAGCTTGACAAGACCTCACAAAACATACATGTATTAATGTGCTAATTCCGTTTATCTGTAGATATATGTCACTCAAACAAGGTAGGTCTGAGCTTGACAAGACCTCACAAAACATACATGTATTAATGTGCTAATTCCGTTTATCTGTAGATATATGTCACTCAAACAAGGTAGGTCTGAGCTTGACAAGACCTCACAAAACATACATGTATTAATGTGCTAATTCCGTTTATCTGTAGATATATGTCATTCAAACAAGGTAGGTCTGAGCTTGTCAAGACCTCACAAAACATACATGTATTAATGTGCTAATTCCGTTTATCTGTAGATATATGTCACTCAAACAAGGTAGGTCTGAGCTTGTCAAGACCTCACAAAACATGCATGTATTAATGTGCTAATTCCGTTTATCTGTAGATATATGTCATCAAACAAGGTAGGTCTGAGCTTGTCAAGACCTCACAAAACATACATGTATTAATGTGCTAATTCCGTTTATCTGTAGATATATGTCACTCAAACAAGGTAGGTCTGAGCTTGTCAAGACCTCACAAAACATACATGTATTAATGTGCTAATTCCGTTTATCTGTAGATATATGTCATACAAACAAGGTAGGTCTGAGCTTGTCAAGACCTCACAAAACATACATGTATTAATGTGCTAATTCCGTTTATCTGTAGATATATGTCATACAAACAAGGTAGGTCTGAGCTTGTCAAGACCTCACAAAACATACATGTATTAATGTGCTAATTCCGTTTATCTGTAGATATATGTCATACAAACAAGGTAGGTCTGAGCTTGACAAGACCTCACAAAACATACATGTATTAATGTGCTAATTCCGTTTATCTGTAGATATATGTCATACAAACAAGGTAGGTCTGAGCTTGTCAAGACCTCACAAAACATACATGTATTAATGTGCTAATTCCGTTTATCTGTAGATATATGTCATACAAACAAGGTAGGTCTGAGCTTGACAAGACCTCACAAAACATACATGTATTAATGTGCTAATTCCGTTTATCTGTAGATATATGTCATACAAACAAGGTAGGTCTGAGCTTGTCAAGACCTCACAAAACATACATGTATTAATGTGCTAATTCCGTTTATCTGTAGATATATGTCATACAAACAAGGTAGGTCTGAGCTTGACAAGACCTCACAAAACATACATGTATTAATGTGCTAATTCCGTTTATCTGTAGATATATGTCATACAAACAAGGTAGGTCTGAGCTTGACAAGACCTCACAAAACATACATGTATTAATGTGCTAATTCCGTTTATCTGTAGATATATGTCATACAAACAAGGTAGGTCTGAGCTTGACAAGACCTCACAAAACATACATGTATTAATGTGCTAATTCCGTTTATCTGTAGATATATGTCATACAAACAAGGTAGGTCTGAGCTTGTCAAGACCTCACAAAACATACATGTATTAATGTGCTAATTCCGTTTATCTGTAGATATATGTCATACAAACAAGGTAGGTCTGAGCTTGACAAGACCTCACAAAACATACATGTATTAATGTGCTAATTCCGTTTATCTGTAGATATATGTCATACAAACAAGGTAGGTCTGAGCTTGTCAAGACCTCACAAAACATACATGTATTAATGTGCTAATTCCGTTTATCTGTAGATATATGTCATACAAACAAGGTAGGTCTGAGCTTGTCAAGACCTCACAAAACATACATGTATTAATGTGCTAATTCCGTTTATCTGTAGATATATGTCATACAAACAAGGTAGGTCTGAGCTTGTCAAGACCTCACAAAACATACATGTATTAATGTGCTAATTCCGTTTATCTGTAGTTATATGTCATACAAACAAGGTAGGTCTGAGCTTGACAAGACCTCACAAAACATACATGTATTAATGTGCTAATTCCGTTTATCTGTAGTTATATGTCATACAAACAAGGTAGGTCTGAGCTTGACAAGACTTCACAAAACATACATGTATTAATGTGCTAATTCCGTTTATCTGTAGATATATGTCATACAAACAAGGTAGGTCTGAGCTTGACAAGACTTCACAAAACATACATGTATTAATGTGCTAATTCCGTTTATCTGTAGATATATGTCATACAAACAAGGTAGGTCTGAGCTTGACAAGACCTCACAAAACATCATGTATTAATGTGCTAATTCCGTTTATCTGTAGATATATGTCATTCAAACAAGGTAGGTCTCAGCTTGACAAGACCTCACAAAACATACATGTATTAATGTGCTAATTCCGTTTATCTGTAGATATATGTCACTCAAACAAGGTAGGTCTGAGCTTGTCAAGACTTCACAAAACAACGAACGTTTAAAAAACGAACCTTCTTCAACGAACAAAAGACAAAAAACAAATAAACTAATCAAATGAAATTAAAACTTAGCTGTTTTCTCTGGATTTCAATGTATTTTCAATGTTTAGTGATGTTTTTGTGTGGCTCGGAACGTATTAGGCATTTTACATGTAAAACTTAGTTCGAAATACGAAAAATCCAAGATACGAAAGCCACCCCGGAACGGATTCATTTCTTATCTCGAAGTACCGCTGTACTTTAAGTTATGTACAAACAGCCCACGTATATATAATATAAGTTATCGATTTATAATCAGCAAATATATCTTACACTTCACTGTGTAGGATAATTGTGTAACAATCAAACGTATCGTACTATCATTTAAGATATATATTTATATATTCTACCCCTCAAATTATAATTGAACGTATTTGAAATTTATTATTATATTCTACAGCTATACAGTAGAAACTCTTATAACGAGCACCGCTCAATGACGAGTAATTCGCATAACGAGCAAAAAAAGTAAAGAAGTTGCTCCCTTAACGAGCGACATTTCGCATGAGTTACGCAGAAAGGGGAAGTCCCTCCTCGACATTCAATTGTGAGCCGGGAATTTCGCAACGATGCATTAGTCTGTGTTTAGAACTCGGTCTGTTAGCGTATTGATTGTTTTCGTTTGTGATCACCCGTTTTTTTTACAAAGTTTGTATTCAGACAGTATGTGTAATTTTTTTTATGTGCAAAGTGTAATAACTTGCGCTAAAATGTCTTCGAAGAAAAAAACACAAGAAGACAATCATAAATAAGAGAGAAAACAACAGCTGTTGAAATAAAACGTAAAATCATTGAAAAGCGAGAACAAGGTGTGAGTGTGGAAAATCTAGCGCGCGCAAACAAACTGTTGCATCGTACATTGAGAAGCATCACCTTAATAAGGAGCTGGCTATTCGTGCTACACATTTATTCATTGCTAATGCTGTGACATATTTTCTTTAAATTTTGAAGCATCGGCAAAAACAAATCTCTTTAGACAATATTCTATTTAAAAAATATTAATTACTTGTCATAAATTCTTTTTTTAAAGTTTTTTGTTTCCAATCTAATTTATATTTCAAATTGTTACACTCAATAATATTTCATAAGTAATTTTTTTTAAAATTAATTTAAATGCTAATTTTAAAAAATGTAATTACTTTTTCAGCAGGGAACGCATTATCGTATTTTTACATTGATTTGTATGCGAAAAATTGTTTCGTTTAACGGTAACGAGTGCTTCGCCTTACGGATGAGATTCTGGAACGAATCATGCTTGTTATGAGAGGTTCCATTGTAACATTTTTTAAATTTTATTTTACCCGCTCTTTACGTTAAGCGTTCAAATTTTTTTTTGAATCAAGCACTAGGCGGGCGGAAGATGAACATGCAACCTGTACATGTAAGTTGACTTATAAACGCATAGAGAGAGAATTTAAAAGTTTCTCAACTTCCCTTTTAAAATAATTCGATCCTAAAATTATAATAACATAACTTACTTTCATACTCAGTTGGGTCAATAGTTTCAACAAGTTTCTCATATCCAAGGCCCCAAAGAATTTTCAAAAAACTTGAATAGAAATTTCTAGACCTTTTGACACAGTCCAGCAGTAGAACAATGCTTTCACTGTCTCCGTACTGTGTGGTCTTTGCTCGAATCTAGCGACGATACAAGAATTTAGTAAACAGTGGTATTAAGTGAGACTTTTGCTGATGATAGTTATTTTGGTTCGTTTTTATGTATCTATTTAGATATATCATACCATATCACTATACATATCAAATTTTACAATCACAGTTGTACAAACCTTCTCAGCGTCCGCTCGTGTTATCAAATCTTCACTCAAACACTTTGATATCAGCATCTCATCACAGCTGATCTTGTTAACTAATGAACTCTGATGTAGATCGAAAGCACGCTGCTCGTTATCGTGGGCAGCACTCTCTACGGGGTCTTCTTCAAACAAGATATTTCTCACTAGTTCATTATCTATAAATAGAAGAAGCGTTTAAGCAATATCTTTCTCACTAATTCATTATCTATATGGAGTAGAAGCGTTCAGTTAGAAGCCACAGATGTTATTATACGTTTCTCTATTGGTTGTGGTCTCAAGAGGTCCTCTTTAAAAAGTTTTATAAGAATGTCTGGGAGGATATTTCAAGTGCGTCGTTGGAAGTCTTCTATGTAAGTATATTGTGGAAGGTTAACACCGGTCAAAAAAAATGTGTAAATTAACGGTGTCACTTCCGACACACATAATGATAATGTTTTAAAATATGGCGTTCAAGGTGAACTCTAAATATCTTGTATCTAAATGTCTGCTGTATACTAAATGTCTTGCTTGTCTTGCTTGTTTGATTATAATTAATAAGTAACCACTTAGTACTCCACATTCTACTTCCGGCTTGTGAGACCTGGAAACAGCGTAACTTTAAACCTGAAAATAGCGTACCTTTAAACTGCACTGTCCCTGATTCAGTATTTCTCTCAACACTGAACCTAATACTTTTTAAAAAGCTCTAATTCCAATGAAAATAAGTAACGTTTTATCCAACAAAAAATTTGGTTAAGGCTTTGGAAATATGACAGAAAATAAAGAGTACAAACGTTTAGTTAGTAGACAATGCTCTACGATAATCTCGATGAAACATATTTTTTTTTAACTTTACCGGAAGATTCCAGAGCCAATTTTAAAATTTGTTCTTTTCCGGGATACTTTGACTTAAGATATTCGTCAATGAAAAGTCTGGCAGCATCTAGCATATGATGTGACATTTCAGCCTTGACTTTATCCAGCACTTCGTCTTGAAATAATTCAAAAAGACAAAAATCAAAATAAAATAAATGCAAATTTATCAAAGCATGTATTGTAATCTATTTAAAGAACTGGAACTTGTATCTTGTATTACCAAAGCTCTATTACTGGAGTTTTTGTTTTTTTGTCATTTTTTTAAAAGTTGTCTTTGACATTCAGTCACTGTTAATCTAAATAGCAATAGGATTATATAATCAAATCATTGAAAGGCCACTCATACCGTGACTTGTGACGTAAATAAAACTTGTTTTCTAATAACGCTTAACACTTCAGTTAGCTTGAAGAACTTTAGAATGAGATGAACCACAATTCACTATATCTCAATTAAACAGTTTGATTTGATTCTCTTAAACTCTCTTTACTTTAAAATACTTTATATTTTTCTCAATAAAATCTGTCCTAACGTACAATTCTATTGTCCAAAGCTCCACAGTTACCTGAAAGGATTCCTTTAAAACTGTGCCTATTTGTCATCAGCTCAAATATCCTCAGGTTTCTATACACGTATGTTCTATTTTCTCTGATGACCGAGTCTAGCCAGTCAAAACTGTCTTCTGGTGAGTAGGACGCCATACTAAGGTCAAAGTTCAGAAGGAGATTGAGACATGAAATTATATACTAAAATAAAATAAAAGTGATAATTGACTTGGGAAATAAGGGTTGGGGGGGGTGGCAACAGGGGGTGGTAAACTACCTTTATGAGGGCTCTATTTTTAGACATAACATTCGATGTGCACCTATGTACTGTGCATTTCTGTACTGTGCGCGTATTTACTTTGCAGTCCTGTACAGTGCACGTCTATATTGTGCACGTTTGTATTGTGCACTTCTGTGCTAGTCATGCGTATACTGTGCATGTCTGTACTGTGTATGTCTGTACTGTGTAAGTTTGTACTGTGCACTTGAATATGTATTTTATTCTAGGGCAGCTGAAATTAACGATTAATTAATCCATTAATCGTTAAAAATGTTTATCGATTAAAATTAATTTGATCGATTAAAATTCGATTACAATTTAAGAAAATGTTTTTATTTTTTCAAAACCAATTTATTAATAATTTATATTTTATGTTACATGCATTTCCCTCGTATTATTATTATTTGTGTATACGTGCTCACGTAAAGAAAAAGGTCTTTCTTCCTTATTTCTTGCAAAGCAGAACGAATTTGCTGTGATAGGTCACCACATTTGGGAACCATGGAATTACCGCGACTTAATAAATTTCGCTAAATAATGGATCGCGACTTAACGGGATCTATATATGCGTAATAAAGATATAAATAATCGAAATTAATCGATTAATTTTTTTTTATTAATCGAACACATTTTTTTTAATCAGTACCAGCCCTATTTTTTTCATTGTTTGCAGTTAAAGGTCTTAAAGTGAAGAAACATCCGCCATAAACAACATACAATTGCTCTTACATTTCTGACCATTAAAAATGCCAAAAAGAGAGGTCTTTAATTGTGTCAGCTTTATTAATGTTCAGTCCAATATTTGCTTGTCCCACGTAGCCTATCCCCATCGGATCAAATGTTTATGTTACGACCAAAGCGAAATGGCCGGTCAATCCAGGAACTGGCCAAGTTTGCTGTTTACAATACTGAACTTATATTTTAATCCAATTCGCGAATGTGAAGGGCAAAGTAGAATATACCATGGACCATGTTGATTGTTAAGTACATCGGGCTTTGGCCAGTTTCGTCGGCCAAAGTGTGAATTGGCCGGTCAGTGGGCGAATTGGCCGGTCAGTGGGCGAATTGGCCGGTCAGTGGGCGAATTGGCCGGTCAGTGGGCGAATTGGCCGGTCAGTGGGCGAATTGGCCGGTCAGTGGGCGAATTGGCCGAACTTCAGGCTTTGGCCGTAACGTATACAATAAATAAAGAAAAATTATAATTTTTTAAAAAATTCATCACTTTTTTTTTAACCTAAAAGTATTACGATGAATCACCCGTTCCCTTTTGAAGGTTTAAATTTAAATGAAATATTTGAATCAAATATGCATGGTTAGAGGATAAGTGGCGGTTTTTATTCAATGTCTGACTCTGCCCAGGATTACCATTAATTAATGACAACGTTGTGTGTGTGTGTTACATTTACATCATTCTGGTCCTCATTCAGTCTTTGAGACTTATGACTCAGATTTGATTGAAATTTTATTTCGAGTATAAAGCTTAGATGCCTGTCTTACAAGCTGCTATGGCCAACTTACCATATCAGTTCATTCATGCAACAGTTTAGATTTCTGAACTTACATTTTAATCCAATGAGACGAAAATCATTAATAACACAAGAAAAGATAGATATGTATTAGTTTTACTTGTGGCACTTCGGTGTTATTGTTGTTGCACTTTTCAAATATCATTCAAAACCAGGATTCTTGTTCCGACTCTAATTTTGTTTCTAAATACTGGCCCTACGTTATTGATAAACCTTTCGTAAATATGTGATATATTTAGACCTACCTTTCCCAGATAGTATATTCAGCGTGCCAAGTTCCAGTTATCGATTAGCTGAGGCCGAAGCTGTGCTGCCTCACTATAACTTAAATCGAATGGTAGGGAATGTCAGATCATTGATGTAAATATCGTCTTTGAGTGTTAACCTCAAAAATAATTTTAAAACCACAATACAAATGTAAAGAACTTCTGTTTAAAACAGTCCATTACTAAAACTATAACACCTTTTCATGCGTGACGTGATAAGTGTTAACTACACATCTAGGCACATTCACACATCTCCTTTTCAAGTGCATAGCTTTACAAACTGAAACTACACGTTGTTTTGAAATGTGTGGGCTAGTTTTAGATTTCCGGGAATTCAGCACTTTCCATGCTGTTTACATGGATGAATTACGTATTATAAAGAACGATCAAACAAGGAGACTGTGTGGGAGTGAGAGTATTTTTTCTAAGATAATGAAACTGGATTAAAGAAGGAAGTAGAAGTACAAGGTTTCGTTTGTTGAACCTTCTTCTACTGCAGACTCACATACCGAAACTGTCTGTGAATGTGTGTTTGTGTGCGTGTGCGAGCAAGCGTGTGTGCATATGTGTGTGTAATGCGGGTGTGTCGAGGTGGGGTTGGGTGGAGTATGTCAGATTGAAAAAGAAATTTTTTCATGTACCAACACTATGCGAGGTTGCTAAACCACCTTCACACCATGAGCCAGATGACAATTCTCAACACAGAACGGCAGGGACAGGTTCCAGACACCGAATTTCCTGACTACGCTGGGGTGGGTTGGGGGGCACGTCGTTCGCATGCCAGACCATCGGCTCCCAAAGAGGCTCTCCTATGGCGAGCCTACTGATTTACAGAGAGCCCACGGAGGCCAAGGGAAGCGCTACAAAAATACGTTCAAGACCACACTGAAGGCTTATGGCATGGGCCAAAACTCCTGTGAGGCAGCACACAGCGACCGAGCGTATTATACGGCACGTCAAAAAAGTCTGTGGAGGAAACAAACAACAGGATGCCAAGTCCAGACGACAGGCCATGAAGAAAAGGTACTCGTAACACCCTCCTGACGGCATCCCGATCATCTCCTGTCCGACATGTGGACGCACCTTTCGAGCAAGAATAGGTCTAATAAGCCACCAAAGAACACACAAGGCTGCCACAGTACATTACTAATATGATGAGAATGATCCTCGTGGATCACGATGGACGAGCAACAATAACAGTACATATTCTTTGGCTACAGATATCACTCAACCCATGTGAGTGGCAAAGTACTAAAGATATCAGTCAATCCATGTGAATGGCCAAGTACTACATATATCACTCAATCCATGTGAGTGGCCAAGTACTACAGATATCACTCCATCCATGTGAGTGGCCAAGTACTACAGATATCACTCAATCCATGTGAGTGGCCAAGTACTACAGATATCACTCAATCCATGTGAGTGGCCAAGTACTACAGATATCACTCAATCCATGTGAGTGGCCAAGTACTACATATATCACTCAATCCATGTGAGTGGCCAAGTACTACAGATATCACTCAATCCATGTGAGTGGCCAAGTACTACAGATATCACTCAATCCATGTGAGTGGCCAAGTACTACATATATCACTCAATCCATGTGAGTGGCCAAGTACTACATATATCACTCAATCCATGTGGGTGGCCAAGTACTACATATATCACTCAATCCATGTGGATGGCAAAGTACTACATATACTACATATATCACTCAATCCATGTGAGTGGCCAAGTACTACAGATATCACTCAATCCATGTGGAAGGCCAAGTACTACAGCTATCACTCAATCCATGTGGATGGCCAAGTACTCCAGATATCACTCAATCCATGTGAGTGGCCAAGTACTACATATATCACTCAATCCATGTGGGTGGCCAAGTACTACAGATATCACTCAATCCATGTGAGTGGCCAAGTACTACAGATATCACTCAATCCATGTGAGTGGCCAAGTACTACAGATATCACTCAATCCATGTGAGTGGCCAAGTACTACAGATATCACTCAATCCATGTGAGTGGCCAAGTACTACATATATCACTCAATCCATGTGAGTGGCCAAGTACTACAGATATCACTCAATCCATGTGAGTGGCCAAGTACTACAGATATCACTCAATCCATGTGAGTGGCCAAGTACTACATATATCACTCAATCCATGTGAGTGGCCAAGTACTACATATATCACTCAATCCATGTGGGTGGCCAAGTACTACATATATCACTCAATCCATGTGGATGGCAAAGTACTACATATACTACATATATCACTCAATCCATGTGAGTGGCCAAGTACTACAGATATCACTCAATCCATGTGGAAGGCCAAGTACTACAGCTATCACTCAATCCATGTGGATGGCCAAGTACTACAGATATCACTCAATCCATGAGAGTGGCCAAGTACTCCAGATATCACTCAATCCATGTGAGTGGCCAAGTACTACAGATATAACTCAATCCATGTGGGTGGCCAAGTACTACAGATATCACTTAATCCATGTGAGTGGCCAAGTACTACAGATATCACTCAATCCATGTGAGTGGCCAAGTACTAAAGATATCACTCAATCCATGTGAGTGGCCAAGTACTACAGCTATCACTCAATCCATGTGAGTGGCCAAGTACTACAGCTATCACTCAATCCATGTGGGTGGCCAAGTACTACAGATATCACTCAATCCATGTGAGTGGCCAAGTACTACATATATCACTCAATCCATGTGAGTGGCCAAGTACTACATATATCACTCAATCCATGTGAGTGGCCAAGTACTACAGCTATCACTCAATCTATGTGAGTGGCCAAGTACTACAGATATCACTCAATCCATGTGGGTGGCCAAGTACTACATATATCACTCAATCCATGTGAGTGGCCAAGTACTAACTATATCACTCAATCCATGTGAGTGGCCAAGTACTACAGATATCACTCAATTCATGTGAATGGCCAAGTACTACAGATATCACTCAATCCATGTGAGTGGCCAAGTACTACAGATATCACTCAATCCATGTGAGTGGCCAAGTACTACAGATATCACTCAATCCATGTGAGTGGCCAAGTACTACAGATATCACTCAATCCATGTGAGTGGCCAAGTACTACATATATCACTCAATCCATGTGAGTGGCCAAGTACTACATACATCACTCAATCCATGTGAGTGGCCAAGTACTACATATATCACTCAATCCATGTGGATGGCCAAGTACTACATATATCACTCAATCCATGTGGATGGCCAAGTACTACATATATCACTCAATCCATGTGGATGGCCAAGTACTACAGATATCACTCAATCCATGTGGATGGCCAAGTACTACAGATATCACTCAATCCATGTCAGTGGCCAAGTACTACAGATATCATTCATGCCATGTGAAATTTAAAAACTGATGGAGACATCCGACGAAGCGATTCCGTAATAAATGACTAGCTCTAGTTAATAAAGGCATTGTGGCCAGGTTGATTAATCTGTCAACTTTTAACTTAGCGCATTTTCAATAAAAATTATTTTTCAAACATAGTCTGATTTTTTAAAACCAACATTGTTGCTAAGTTGTTCTTGTGCATCTCCACACCCCCCCCCCAAACTGCATGTGAAAGACAATGTCACATATTTGTTTTGTATTTGCATATGATATAGACTTACTATCACACAGACAATAGACGAGGCAGGCTATAGAAGAACACAGCTTGAAACAAACCTGAAGATATAGTGTGGGAAAACAAATAAATAATTTAAAAACTTAAAATACAAAAATTAATGGCACTCGATGCAACGAGATTAAGTAAAAACACAGTACAGGTAAATAAATAAATATGTTATTATAACCGCGTATGCATAGGCCTGACAAGACGTCACAGAACAGAGCGTTGTTAGGCCTATACACACCCTGTTTAAATAACATAGATACGGTATTTATTTATCTAAAGGCCCGATTGCAGTCTCAAACAGCACAAGTAAATAGTTTCTTATACCCTGGTTAGTGTGGTCAGTGTCTACGGTTGAACTGATATAATACTAAATGGGACGCGGTGGTCGAGTGGCAACGCGCTCGACTGGCATACCGATGGTCACGGGTTCGAATCTATGTGTAGGTAAGGATTTGTTCCCGGGGCTTAGGGCGTCCCTGAGTCACCCAGCTTCGAATGGGTACCTAACACTAGTTAGGCGGCTGGGTAATGCGTGGAACCCACAAAGCCGTGGCCAGTGTACGCTGCATCACATGCCAACAGATCATCTGTCATGGTCTGTGTACGCAATTATCTTCTGCATAGAAGGAGCGTCTGTATAGATAAGGTAAAAAGATTATACAACCAATACCGCACATAAGACAAGCCTAGAACTTATTCCTCAACACTGTCCAGACATAAAATAAAAGGAAAACATCTTGCATGGAAAATTAAAGTATGACGATGACAAATTTACGTCTCAACTTTTAAAAATTAAAGCGGTTTTTAGTTTCATACTTATCTTCTTACTCTTCTATAATATATAGAGGGCCACCTGTCATTCTTTAGGCCATTCCATCATGTATGTACTCTATATTAGACATATTCGTTTGTTCTGATATGGTGTTTTCTTTGTGTGTGGTATAGTTCATTTGTATTCACATGTTAGTGTAATAGTCATATTTTACTTCCGTGTGCGGAACTGATAATAACAATATCTCGACAGTGTTATGAACAGTGTATTATGTCAGCAAAAGTTCGGAGCGATTTACAGTACTTCTTTCAACTGCGCATATGTATAGCAGTGAGTCTGGTATTCAATTGGGTATATATAGCAGTGAGTCTGGTATTCAATTGGGTATATATAGCAGTGAGTCTGGTATTCAATTGGGTATATATAGCAGTGAGTCTGGTATTCAATTGGGTATACATAGCAGTGAGTCTGGTATTCAATTGGGTATATATAGCAGTGAGTCTGGTATTCAATTGGGTATATATATAAGTGATGCTGATTATTAAATGAATTAGTCAGTTTTACAGTAAGGTTTGTCTCTATGTTATTGAAATAATCTAGCCACACGCTCCAGAAAGGTTAACAGTTTATTCCACCAGTCTGTTTCAAGTTTTGCTATTTAGACCACTATTTTCTACGGTACATTCCTTTCTCTGAGGTGAACGTTAGGTCAGTTAAGACATTTTATGACGTAAAAATACGGCATTTTATAACGTTATAAAACTGGATTTTATCAACGTTGTTAAATGTTCCAGTAAATGTTGAACTACTTTTGGTGAGCGTCTGTATTTCACTGATCACAAAGGTATGTGACAAAATAGTTCCCAAAATTCTTATTTTAAACCTGAGTACTATGACCCTATGACCCTATGACTCTATCACTCTATGACTCTACTTCCGGTGGGCTTAAGATGAAAATCCAATTTCCCGCAGATTTCCAACGTTTATTTTACTCCATTATGAAGCAGCTCTAAAAAAATTAGAGTTTGATGATGAAAGCACGTTTTTAACTATACTTTCCTAAAGATACGTAAAATCTCAAATGAGTGAATTAGTTCATGACCCAGTGACCTATATGCCACAGGCTGCTTCATTTCAAAAGTTGCGGGGCGACGTGACCTTAGGCAATTCTTCCAAGATGGTCACCAAGGTCCGAAGTTTGACCATTAGACGGAGGAGCTAAAATGGGAATTTTAATATTTCTGGAGAAGAATTATGTTCTCATTATAATTAAGTTTTACTGAAACTTAATTTTAAAGAAATGGACAAATCGAATTCTATATGCCACTATAGGTATAATATAATATAACTAGCATCAACCGGTGTATTTACCAATATTCCAGAGCGTTTGTGTAGGCTCAATACATAAATAAATACAATATCATTAATTTTAAGTTCAATTGTTATTATTTGATGTCGTTTATTCGTGTTTATCGCCAGCAATGAATGCGTATGGAACATTTCAGCTCAGTCAGAACACGGGGAAATTGTTTAAATATTGATTACAGAACAATTTAAAGAAAAGCATGTGATTCAGAAATTCCTCGTAATCTTTTTCACGACAGTGAGTATGGTAAACCTTATACTTTAAACCTTAAGCAGTATTACACACTATATACTTAAAATTTTAACACATTTCAAACATTGTTTTTTTCTGTTTTCAAATATCCTTATCTCTGACCCCCTAAAATGATTCTCACATTCCTTAAGGATTCGGAAAACCCATTTGTTTAAAAACGTGTGGTGTCTGTGAATCATAATGCACCAGGAAAAAGAGAGGAAGTTGATTCACCAATTAAGTACATGTACCAAAACAATTTCGTTAACGTAATTAGTTGGACAACACAAGAAACGAAGCGTGTGGACCAGAAAACCTCTTCAGCAAAAACATATTATAATTAAAAAATAATAAAAAATAATTAATATCATTCAATTATTATTTAAAATACATAGCTGCAATGTAAATAGTATATCCTTTTCCACCAGTATTTTTTGTATGTTATGTTTAAGTCCATGATTCAATATAGTTAGTATGTAATGTTATACTCCATACTACATTGTAATTTGTATGTAATGCCAAACTCTATGATACCACGGAGTTTGTCCGCTATGAACAGATCTCATAGAACAGATCTCATAGAACAGATCTCATAGAACAGATCTCATAGAACAGATCTCATAGAACAGATCTCATAGAACAGATCTCATAGAACAGATCTCATAGAACAGATCTCATAGAACAGATCTCATAGAACAGATCTCATAGAACAGATCTCATAGAACAGATCTCATAGAAAAGATCTCATAGAACAGATCTCATAGAACAGATCTCATAGAACAGATCTCATAGAAAAGATCTCATAGAACAGATCTCATAGAACAGATCTCATAGAACAGATCTCATAGAACAGATCTCATAGAACAGATCTCATAGAACAGATCTCATAGAACAGATCTCATAGAACAGATCTCATAGAACAGATCTCTTAGAACAGATCTCATAGAACAGATCTCATAGAACAGATCTCATAGAACAGATCTCATAGAACAGATCTCATAGAACAGATCTCATACAACAGATCTCATAGAACAGATCTC